>PVKP010002389.1:0-124714 GCA_004027715.1 Plecturocebus donacophilus
GCCCACTATGTAACTAAAATTTTTTTAATTAAAAAGAATGTAAAAAATAAATTTGAGTCAAAATAATTTCAATGGTGTTTACTTATTCAACTATTTGTGTGCCAATTCACTCTTCATTATCTTTTTCTGCTACAAACATTAACTACCTGAAATTAATTTGTTCCTTCTAATCTAATTTCAATGACTACAAGTAGCTAACCTAGGGAATTAGTACCTAATATCATAAGTTAATAATTACCTTTAGAAATAAATTTTTAATTTGAAATTTTAAGAAATTAATATAAGAGGACAGAAAGATTTGAAAATATGAACACTAATGTAGAATCTGCCTGTAACACAATAAAGAGTTTGAGATGGTTAACTGCAAGAAAAAGGAGTACATTCATTTCATTCTCTAAAGAGTTCTATATTGGAAGTTCTTAGTCATTTCAAACAACCCTGTTACATCAAGGAAGGCTGTCCTTAATACTGTCAGGGTATAAATGAAGTCCCACAACCTGTGGCCTTCTCATCTCACCCCAGGCTCCATCCAGCACCTTATGTGGCTCAGGCATTGTGTCCAGCAACCATTGTACAGATCCAACCTCTATTACTCTCTCAAGACAACTACAGTTCAGCTACCTCTTGGGCCTAGAGAGGTATTCACACTGTCCCTGGAAGGACTAACCCATGGAAGGGACACAAATATTTCTTGCACATGGGCTCTGCCAGTTAGGTCAGGGTATTCTGGGATCCTGGGTACCCAGAGAATGGTTTAGAAAAGAGAGACTGTGGCTATCAGTTGGGAGCCATGTATCCATAGACCCAGGTATTTATTCTTCATTTGTAGAAAGGTTCTCTTAAAGTGGGAGATCCAAGGCAAGCACTCTGGTTGCCTCATCAAAGGCAGGTGGAGATGACAATAATCATCTAGAAGTTCTGCCAATAAGCCTATCTCAATGAGAAACACATCAGCTATTCCGTTAATACAGTAAAATGAAAAATAACCAAATCAGTAGCTGTGGATGCGCTTTTCCTGAGGCTTGCATTTCCCCATTACATCCAGCTTAGTTAGGCTGGACCAGAAGTCTCTTCCAAATGCCCTAAGCCAACTAACTGAAATCTGTAAAATACAAGGTTTAATCAACTCCATCCTTAGATAATACCCATCAACCACCTGATCTTTGACAAACCTGATAAAAAACAAGCAATGGCGAAAGGATTCCCTGTTGAATAAATGGTGTTGGGAAAACTGGCTAGCTGTGTGCAGAAAGCAGAAACTGGACCCCTTCCTGACACCTTACACTAAAATTAACTCCAGATGAATTAAAAACTTAAAATAAGACCTAACACCATAAAAACCCTAGAAGAAAACCTAGGCAAAACCATTCAAGACAAAGGCATAAGCAAGGACTTCATGACGAAAACACCAAAAGCACTGGCAACAAAAGCCAAAATAGACAAATGGGATCTAATTAAAGTCCAGAGCTTCTGTACAGCAAAAGAAACCATCATTAGAGTGAATTGGCAACTAACAGAATGGGAAAAATTTTTTGCAATCTACCCATCTGACAAAGGGCTAATATCTAGAATCTACAAAGAACTAAAACAGATTTACAAGAAAAAAAAAAAACCCATCCAGAAGTGGGAGGAGGATATGAACAGACACTTTTCAAAAGAAGACATACATGAGGCCAACGAACATATGAAAAAGTGCTCATTATCACTGATTATTGGAGATATGCAAATTAAAACCACATTGAGAAACCACCTCACGCCAGTTAGAATGGTGATCATTAAAAAATCTGTAGACAACAGATGCTGGAGAGGATGTGGAGAAATAGGAACACTTTTACACTGTTGGTAGAAGTGTAAACTAGTTCAACTATTGTGGAAGACAGTGTGGCACTTCCTCAAGGACCTAGATATAGAAATTCCAGCAATCCCATTACTGGGTGTATACCCAAAGGATTATAAATCGTTCTACTATAAAGACAGATGCACGCATATGTTCACAGCGGCACTGTTTACATAGCAAAGACCTGGAACCAACCCAAATGCCCACTGATGATAGACTGGATAAGGAAAATGTGGCATATATATACCATGGAATACTATGCAGCCATAAAAAAACAATGAGTTTGTGTCCTTTGTAGGGACATGGATGAATCTGGAAACCATCATTCTCAGCAAACTGACACAAGAACATAAAATCAAACACCGCATGTTCTCACTCATGGGTGGGTGTTGAACAATGAGAACATATGGACACAGGGAGGGGAGCATCACACACTGGGGTCTGTTGAGGGTGCCAAGGGAGGGACAGTGAGGGGGTGGAAGGGTCGGGGAAGGATAACATGGGGAGAAATGCCAGATGTAGGTGACGGCGGGATGGAGGCAGCAAACCGCATTGCCATGTGTGTACCAATGCAACAATCCTGTATGATCTGCACATGTACCCTAGAACCTAAAGTAGAATTAAAAAACAAACAAACAAAAAAAGATACTAACCTTACTTATCTGGAAAAAACACAAAAGTTGAATCTAATCATATCATAGACAATCAACGCAGATAGAGGCAGACTACCAAGTTAAATAGCTTTTTATTATCAATAATAATAAAATAGCTATCAAGAAGAGCACTTTATGTGGGAGGCACTGAAGGTAAAAAGGAGCCTCCCCCATTGCTCCTAGTGTTATCCTACAAATAAAATGAAACATCACACTCACTCACTAGAAAACATCTGGTAATTAATATAAAAGATTCTTTATTATCTAATACCAGACCACATTTCCATGGTGATCTTTTCTCATTCTTCCTCTCCTACTTCTAATGTGATGAAATATACTATGACTTCTGACTTTGGAAACAATGTTCTACTCTTGCCTCCCCAAATTTCTTCCTATTTCCTGGTCAAGTATGGTCTTTCCAAAACTGTGTGACTTTATGTAGGCTGTTTCCTTTGTTTACTTCTTCATCTGGTAAACTCCTATTTAATCTTCAGAGTCCAACTGAAATATTATCTTAGTTCCCTGACCCATCCAGGCAGAGATGGTGCCTCCCTTCTCTGTATATATAGC
Organism: Plecturocebus donacophilus; assembly: GCA_004027715.1. NCBI lineage: Eukaryota > Metazoa > Chordata > Mammalia > Primates > Pitheciidae > Plecturocebus > Plecturocebus donacophilus. The sequence goes on from PVKP010002389.1 coordinate 3,061, forward strand.
ACTTCGTTAATACCTACAGCAACACATACAAAGCTGTATTAAAGTGAATATCTACACTAGTGGACTCTAGCATATTCTAGAGGGACAAGGTCTTACTGTTCTTTACTTTCCTCTGTTTTGCACATAGTAGGTTGATTGTTGTGTATCCATTTAAAGTATAAATTTTTAAAAAATAGAATAACATCTGTTTAGCATCACTTACAAGTACTGAGTAAAACAGAAGGTTGGAAAAAATGACAGTGATTTTATTTTTAATGTTATATAGATTGTATTTTTCACTCTACAACTAGCCTATCTGCACAAATAATCAAGAGTCAGCTGCATGAAAAATTTTGGTTATTAGAAGCTGTGTAAAAGCAACTGGAGCTTAGCCATCCAATGCTGCAGTTTCCTATTTTATTTTTCAGCATCTAGTGTTTATCTCTGTCATTCTGCTGAGTAGTGAAAAGTTAAGAAAATCCAGTCCTCTGAATATTATTGATGCACAGGGGATCCAATTTTAATATTTGGAGAAGATAAATCTACTTGGAAGAATATACTGAGATTGCATCCTTTTTCACTATAGCAGAGGTGAGCAATTATCAAAATGTAAATTTTAGACGTCTAATTGTAGGATATACCTCTCACTAAACAAGGTCATGTTTTCATTAGGGCTTGGAATAAAATTCCAATTGTTTATACACTTGGAATTTTAAAGTTTCCTCATGAATCCACATAGGTTGCATCACCCATTAAAGGCAACACACACACACACACACACACACTCTCTCAAGGCTACTTTTCTCATTTGGGGTATAAACACCACCATTCTGTTCTGAGCTGGGAAAGGCAGAATAAAAGTAAGAGAAGGGAGGCTGTGGTTGAAAGGCCATTATGTAAATGGAGCAGAAAGGTGTGTTTTCATGTATATGTGATGTACATGTAAGTGCATGTATGTGTTTGTCCAACTAATGAAAAGAAGGCATGACTGACACTGCAAAGTTTATCAAGACCAACACAAAATCACCTAATATTAGACAAGAATGGATCTAGAAAATTACCCAATCTCTCCAACAGGCAAACCTCAAACTTCCCACATTGTCTCCATGCTAATGGTAGCTATATCATTTCAAAGCCCTCATAAAGTCAACAGCTAAGAACTATTCGCCCCATCCCTAATACTCTCTACCCACATCCCATACCCAACAATAATAAAACCACATCCTAAAAGCAGATCAAGACTTAAAAAAAAAAGAACAGAAAAAAAAATTTAAGAATAACAGTATTGTCCGATCACTCAAATATCATCCTATCAAAAAAGCGATTTCTACCCTAAACCAACTGAAGGGTACCATAACACTTAGAAAGACATCAATTACATGGTATTATTTTATTTTTATAAAAGTAATTATAGGCCAGGCATGTCTGTGATCCCAGCACTTTGGGAGGCCAAGGAGGATGGATCGTTCCAGCCCAGGCATTTGGGACCAGCCTGGGCAACATGGCAAAACTATGCCTGTGCAAAAAATACAAAAATTAGCTGGGAGTGGCAGTGTGCACCCGTGGTCCCAACTACTCAGAAGGCTGAGATGGGAGGATAACCTGATCCTGAGAGGTCAAGGCTGCAATGAGCTGTGACCATGCCACTTCCCTTGAGCCTGGGTGACAGAACAAGACCCTGCCTCAAAAAAAAAAAAAAAAAAGGAATTATAATAAAATCTGAAAAACATGAAAATGTGCTGATAATGAGTCTTTGGTGAAGACATGCCAATAGAGGATCCTACTCTGAAAATAGACCTCAACCATAATTTGAAAAATATATAAAATCCTATTCTCCCACAAGTGAGGCAGACAGTAAACAAGTGTTGTCCTTGAGCTCCTGCAATTTGCCAGTCATTGTTCTATTAGGCCGTGGGTGAACACATAGGCAATTAAACATTTTAAGATAATTTTAACCGCTGATAAATATAATGAAGAAGTATGAAAATGTGAGAGCAAGTCTGAGTTATTGAAGAAGGCCTCTCTGTGGAGGTGACACTAAAGCCAAGAATGATGAGAAGGAAAAGCACCCTAGGAAAAAAGCATCCCAAACAGAAGGAGCACATGCAAATGACCCACAGCAAAAAAAAAAAAAAAAAAAAAAAAAAAAAAAAAAAAAAAAAAAAAAAAAAAAAAAAAAAAAAAAAAAAAAAAAAAAAAAAAAAAAAAAAAAAAAAAAAAGAGCCAGGTTGAATGGAAATTAGTAAAAAGGAGGGCAAAGGAGTGAGAGTTAGTCATCAGAAATCTTCAAGGAAAAGAGTACCTTGGTCTGCTTTATGTAACAGCCACTTACATGATAAGTGATCTTGGATGAATTACTAATCTCACTGTACCTGAGTTTCTTCACCTATAAAATGGGATTCGTAATAGCACTTACCTCATAGAGCTATGGTAAGGACTGAATAAGTTAACATTAGCACTCAGAATAATGCTTGGCACAATAAATTGTGAAATGAGTGTTAACCACTATTTTATTAGCATTGATATTTTCTATATCATCACCAGTAAAAAATAATCACTGGCTGGCAGATAAAATAAATAACTGGATGAAAGTAAGAGTGGAGACAGGGAGACCACCAGCTAGCAGGCCACTGCATTAATGTCTGGGCAAATGGTGATTTTGAACCAAGATTACAGAATGGGACAGAGTCAAAATATATTTTATTAAGTTGATAAGACTATTCAATCAATGAATCATTCAATCAATGAATTAAACTATTCAATCAATGAATTAAATATGCAGAGTGAACCAAATAAACTAAATGTGACTCCTAGTTTTTAACAGCTTAACTGAGATAAAAATTCACACACCATACAATTTATCCATTTAAAGTGTACAATCTAATGTCTTTTGGTAAATTCACAGAGGTGTACAACCATCACCACAATCAATTTTAGAACATTTCATTACTCCAAAAAGAAACCCCACACCACCCATCACGTTGACACTTGCATTCATGCAGTTGTTTATTTCATCTACCAGCCAGAATCACTATTTTTTAATGATGATACAGATAGTATAACTATTAGTATCTAAAGACTTAACTGTTCAGGACATTTCACATAAACAGAACTATACGATATGTATTCCCTTATGACTGATTTTTCATATGCATGAAGTTTTCAAGGTGTATCCATGTAGTAAAATCTATTAATACTACATTTCTTGTTGCTAAATAATAATCCATTGTATGACTATGCCACATTTTATTTATCCATTCATCAGCTGATGGACATTTGGATTGTTTCTCCTTTAGGCTATTATAGACATTTGGCTGCTATGAACATGTGTGTACAAGTTTTTGGTGGCAAATGTCTTCATTTCTCTTGGGTGTATTTCTAGGTTATATGTAACTTTATGTTAAACTGCTTAAGTAACAGACTGCTTTCTAAATTGGCTGCACCATTTCATATTCTCACCAGAAGTGTATATAATTTCTAATTTTTATGTATCTTCTCCAACAGTTGTTACCATCTTTTTTATTATAGCTGTCCTAGTGAGTACAAAGTAGTATCTCTTCGAGGTTTTGCTTTCCATTTCGCTGACGGCTAATATGTTCATTTTCATGTGCTCATTAGCCATTTTACATCTACTACGGAGAACTGTCTATTCAGACCTTTATCCATTTCTTAATTGGGTTGTTTGTCATTTCATTATTGAGTTACAGGGGCAAAGCAAAGTACCTTAAGCAAAGGCAAGGTTAATTTAGAAAGCAATAATGGTCCAATCTAATAGGCATGGTAGTGCACACAAGTTGTTAGCTCTTAAAGGCAGAGACTCTGCTATCATTTACTTTAAATAATATAGTTGTCTCTTTCATGGAACCTAGCAGAACTGAAATCAAATATTTTAAAGAACATAAGAAAGTACCGCAACACTCAAAAAAAAAAAGAAATTCTTCAGTTCTAATAGAAGGCTATAACATTTAGAAGTAATTTCCTGCAGAGATTAACAAAGAAATTTCACTTCCTGGGTCAATTCAAATCAGTTGGCAGTGACTACCTAGAACAGTGTTTTCAGAGTGATAATGAAGTTTTTGTGGCTGTCTCAGAAGAAACTAAGTATAATAACATATTCCATGAGCATGAGAAGGTGTAAGTGGGGGCATGTGTGATAGAATACCATCCCAAAGAAGGTTTACATATTTTGAAAATATAAAAGTAATTAAAGAAGATTAAGGTGCAAAGGTTAAAAAAGAGAGATTTAGAGTACAAACTTAGTATCAGAAAATGATCAAATAAAATGCAAAGACGTGTTCCCACCAAAATATTCACTTGGTGCCACTTTCAGAATCAGAATATTAGGTCAAACAGATTTGATCTAGCTTAGTATGTCATTTCACACATACCCAGAGCCTCTTTCTAAGAATGCTCTTTTCTTTCTTTGTTTCTTTTGAGACAAGGTCTCACGCTGGTGCCCAGGCTGCAGTGCTGCGGCACCATCATGGCTCACTGCAGCCTCAACACACTCCCCCACTTCAGCCTCCCTAGTAGCTCTGCCTAGAGGCATGCACCATCTCACTCAGCTAATGTGTGTATGTGTTTGGTTTGTTTGTTTGAGATTTTTTGAAGAGATAAAGTTTTCCATGTTGCCAAGGCCGGCAATCAGCGTTTTCATATGACTCAACAAAAACAAAACGATGAGACTGACTTTTTCATGTAGTTGAAGGTGTGACATGAGGTGTGAATAATATCACCAACAAGTCTTACACAATTCAGTAGTAATGGAAGTCTGCATAAATTATCAATGTCAATTCATTAACTCTAATATAGAGATGATTTCACATTAGTCTGTATATAGATCACATTTCATCTTTTCAGCAAAAGTAAAGTTGCATAACACTTGCTTCTAAATACTACTTTCAAAATGGTGACTCAGAGAAAAATTTAAACTGGTTTTAATGACAGACCCCAAATATATATAGCATAAAAAGATAACAATTTTAGCAATTAAATCATTTAGTCTGCAAGGTTACAACCATTTTGTATTATACACATATCACATATAGATATTTTACCTCTCTAGGTTTTCAGAAATTGAAGGGATAGTGAGAATTTGGAATACAGAATACATAGCTGAAGAAGTAGAGGCTCAATTTCCAAACTATACAAGCTTAGTTTAACATGATCCTGTAGTGATACTGAGTATTTTTTAATTTATTACAGGCAAACAAAGTGGATTCTGACAGCCCCTTCTGTGTGAATTTAGGGATGTGATTGAGAACATTAATCTGTCAGGACTCTGTAGGGAGAGAGAGCCAAGTCTAACCACTTTAAACCAAAACAAGAGGGCATGAAAGGCTGTATCTGATCAAGAAGGGCACTGGCAACAAAGGAGGCTAGATAGATATAAGGGCTTAACACCAGGAAACTTCTCATTTGCCTCACATCTTTGTTTTTTTCTGAGTGTTAGCTTAGTTCTCTGCGATCACTGATGGTTTTCTCTTCTTCACATGAAATATGGTTTCTGACAGAAAAGTTTTATAAACCTTTGATGGGCAGGACTTATTTTCTGGACTCGTTACTCTGTCAGGATTTGGTCCAGACAGGGTAAAGTGAGGCAGTCAGCGGAAACCAGCAGATGGCAATGAAAGTGATTCCACTGCCCTCATTGCTCATTGGCATGAGACACTCCCACCAGGTCGAGTAACAGTTTACAAATGCCACAGCAATAACCCAGAAGTTACCGTCTCTTTCCGTGGCAACAACCCGGAAGTTACTGCACCTTTCCTTGGAAGTTCTAAATAACCTGCCCCTTAATTTGCATGTAATTGAAAGTGCTTTTGAGTGAGTATAAATACAGTTGCCAAGAGCCCATTCTTTGGACTCTGGGAGCAATGTCTACAACTTAACCCTGCACCACAAGGAGCAGCGCCATGTAATGAAAGATTGCTAACACCTCTAGCTCAGCTAGTCCTGGAATTATTTCCCAGGGGAAGCTAAGAACCCTCTTGGGCTAAGCACCAATTTTAGGGCTCACCTATCCTATATCAGTTTCAGTGCCATGACTAAAGCTTTAAAAAGATTATCTTTTCTATTTTGAGTTTGAAATTTTTTATCAAGGAGGGACTAGGAAAGGCCCAGACTAGATCACATCTCTTGAAATAATCCCTGTGGTAAAGGGAAATGAGGTGCCGAGCCAGACATAAGCCTGATTATAGCTATCCATGTGGGTGAGGAAACAGAATTCATTAGAAGAAAGAGGAGACGTAGGAATGCAAAGTCACCTCGTGAATATTTATTACAATTTGCCAATATTAGCAGATGAAACAGAGAAGTGAGAAAATGAAGCTACGAAGAACAATTTGGAATGAAATTATGGCAATCTAGTTACTAAAAGACAAGTATTTGTTTTCAAGAACTATTAACTGTTCACCACCACAGCAAGGGTAAAAGATATGGTCCCTGGCCTTAGAGGATTTAGTCTAATGGGAAAGATGGACAATATACAACAAATACATGAGCATATATATGCAAATAAAATTATAGTGCTCTGAAGAAAATTAACAGGTTGTAAAGACAGAAACACAGAAAAGGACCTACTTAGCTTGGGTAATGGAGCAAAGTCCCTCTGAGGAGGTGACATTTCAACTGAGACCTAAAAGAAGAGGCCAAAGCCATGTGCATAGAGAGGTGGGGGCTGCAGGGGAAACGAGATAGGGGCAAAAAAAACTAGTGTGACAGCTGTGAGGCAGAAATTGCCTCAGAATATGAGAGGAACAAAAATAAGACCAGCATAAACTACGTCAGAACGGAATACTCAAGTTGAAGGGGGAGAATGGATGAAGCTGGAGAACAGGCAGAAGGAACGTTGCAAATCGGTAAAGAACTGGGATGTTTTGCTAAGTGCATGGTCCATTGAAAGGTTGAAGGAGAGTAGTTCAGTATCACAAAGTGAATAATCCAAGCTGCTGAGAGGTGAGTGACAGGAAAGGGCCATGATTAAATGTGGATAAGGAAATATTGCATCATTCCCTGCTTTCCCAGCCAAGCCACATTCTACAAATAAATCTCTTCATTATCCATGAATTCAAGGATTGTTACTTTAACTCTGAGTTTCAGCTTCCCCCATAATAAAACAGGAATAAAAATATCTAAATCAAATGGAAGATTATCTGAGAAATTATGTATTACAAGGCTTGGTATATGGTAGGTACTCAGAAAATATTAGGTCTCTTCTCATTTACTTCCTGTGTAGCTAATAAATGCTCTTCCAAATTTAACAGCAGGTGCTAAGTTCTGAAAAATAAAAAACTAGACCCAGAAAACTTGCTCTAGACAGTGGAAACAAAGTGTGTAAGGAATGCAGACAACCTAATCTGAATGGAAAATAACCTTGACTTGATCAAAATATTTATTAACCTCTATATTCTAAACCAAAAATCTGAACTATGAATTTAAGTATAAATTCTAAATTCAACAACCATCCAAATTCTCTACCACAATCTATACAATACACAGAAAACCCAGGTATGAAAGCAAATAAATGTCCTTGAATTGTTCATCTTTCTGATTTCCTCAAATTATCTTTATCTGCTACCCAGATGCACAATTGTGTTATTCTCTGCCTTTTTTAAAAAGGTATATAGAAAATTTAAGAATTCAAATAATCTATGAAAATAATTTCTGTGCATCTTTAATTTTCCTTCTTACACACTGGTATTTTGTCTATAAATTGTCTATATTGTAAGATGCCTTAAATAATTTTTACATATAAAAGATTTTCTCATAAATAGGATTGATATTAGAGTATATGAGCTTTGGCTTACATTCATCATCTTGGACTTCCCAAGAGATCTCAACAACCCTGGCAGTCATATGACAGATGATTCTCTCATAGAAAGAATAAGACCAAAAAGTGGCCAGTCTAGATGATCCTCTAGGGCTATGCTGTTCAATATGTCAGCCATGAGCCACATATGGCTATTAAACATTAGAAATGTGGCTGGTTGGAATTCAGATGTGCTATAAAGGTAAAATACATGACAGATTTTGGCATCTCAGTTGAAAAACAAATGTAAAATATCTCAGTAACATTTCATATTGATTATATGTTGAAGTGGTCATATTTAGGATATAATAGGTTACATAAACACATGATTAAAATTAATTTCACCTTTTTACCTATTTAATAATTTTTTATTATAAAAAAATTTAAAATTATACATGTAGCTCATGTTTGTCTTGTTATATTTCTTTTAGAGAACATGGCTCCATAATGATGTACATTTTAAATTAAATCAACTCTGCAGAAATCTGTTATAGAAAAAGTCAAGATATAAATAAATAAACAGGTGAATTCATGAGTAAGTGGATAAATAAAGTTCATGATATTATATCTCTGGTTAAGTGATTTCAAAACATTGCTCAATAATTGAGGAAAGTGATAAGCATAAATAATTAGTTAAGTGTTTTAAGTTAGTATTACATTTTCTCTGGTGAAAAAACATGCATTAAATTAAATGGTTATGGGTCACATATTGTGCTAGGTCATGGAATACCTACATATTTAAGACAAGGTTACTGCTGTCATGTGGTTTATACAGTTTTATGGAAAGATATAAACAGTAAAACAAATGCAATAAAATATTTTTGGTGCTATAAGAGAGGCATTTAGTAGTTCTCTAAAAGAAATGTAAGAGGCATTTCTCTTGTTTCAGAGAATAGACACTAATATCCATTTTATCCTTTGGAGCCCAGGATAGCCGAACGTCCTTCAGTGTGTGGGGGTGCCCTGAACCATCAAGGATGTTCAGTTTAAATTACTCATAGTGTCACTATTGAGAAATACCCAGCGTCATGCCATGCTGTGAACAGGATCACCACTGTAAAACACAAGACAAATATCGTAAATATTTTCTGATGCTGGTTACTGAACACTGTGGTGACTCCAGAGACTGGCCAAATACTGTGAGAGCCCATTCTAAGAATGCAATCAACATAAAATTACACAAAATCATCTCTGTTCTTTGGTATGTAAAATCCACACACATATACACTAACATATCACGTATACATATGTATATATGTTACAGACATACATATATATAAATATAACATGTATCAATAATATACTTTGCCATTTTCAGTCTCAGAAAAGAAAAAATAAGTGTATTGAAGCATATAACAGCTATAAAACAGAATGTTCACATATAAGCTTCTCTTTAAACTTTTTCCTTTACAAATAGGAATACCTATTTTGTCACTGAAACAGGAATACCAATCTTGCCATTCTTATCTGATTCCCAATAGACAATTAAGCAAACACAGAAGATGAAGAAGACAAGGAGAAGGAGGACGAGGACAGCATTCTGTCATCTGGCAGCAGAGGTCACTCTTTATTCCTTTCAAACATTACTAAGGGTACTGCCAATGTAGAATGATAGGGTGAGCAAAAGATATTCCCCACTTAATCCAAAATGCCAAAATCCTTAAAGGTGAAATGAATCAAACTACTACCATTAATGTAGTGATTATATTAAGGTAATCACTATTTGATAACAGTAACTTTTAAGTATGTATGAAACCTATACATGTGCCATACTTAACTGTCAAACCTGCTCATCGCTTTCACCCAAATCAAAGAAAGATTCTTTAAAGACTCACATTCTAGGATCGTATTCAGGCTGGAGACAACAGAAATGTTTTATTCAATGCTTAAACCTATGGTAGTGAAGTTATTTGCCTCAAAAATAATGGTGTAGTACCCTTTTTAAAATGTCTTACCACATAAACTTAATTGGCTCTATAAGAAGTGAAAACTTTAAACCATAAATTATGGAGATAAATTTAGCACAATAGTAGAATAGTGTCCAAAAAGTGATACCCTTTTTGCATTAAAATATTCAGGGCTAATTATTATTTTAGCACTTGTTTTTATCCTTGCTTTGTTCATTGGCCAAACTTAAACACTTCTCATCTCCTTCAATGAAAAGTGGTGCTATTATGTTCCTGGAAGCATGAGCAGGGTTCCTCAAAGCCTAATTTTAAGGTCTTAATTGGCTGAGGCAATGGGAGACCATACAAAGCCCACTTCACAGAGAAGGGCAAGATTGCCAGGTCACTTGAGAACAGATGAAGAGCTAACTGGAAGTTATTGCTGAAACCTTACACAGTGTTCTGGGAAGTTTCAGCAAATAGTAACTTATGCAGAATGGAACACAATCATCCATCATCATAAAACAGAACCCAGAGGGGTTGAAGTTAGCTTGTAGAAACAGAACAGTTAAAAGATTAAAACTGTTATTCTCACTTAATAATTGAGTACCATAACAAATGAGATAAGCCTTATGGAGATCGGGGACTGTGACTGGTGCTGTGGTATGCTACTGCTTTCAAATATTTGGCCTCCTCACGACCTTTTAGGTCTTGAGAACCATGTGCTCACAATTAAAGAGGGCTGCTATTTACTAACACTTTTGTTCATTTGGTATTACTGAACCCAAAGTCTACTCAAAATTTGCAATGTTGAAGAATAATTCATTCATCCATCTGTTTGTGAACCCAGTATCTGTGGTACGTTATGGAATAAAAGACACTTAAGACATTGAATAAAATCATTTCAACTTTCAATCAGTTCAATACTTAATAAGGTAATAATAATTAATAATTTATCAAAATATATACATTATAAGAACAGCCAATCTGGAATTGTTTTAAGTAAATTAATTCCTTTTTCATCAACCCTAACCAATGGTGACAGGTTCCCAAAACAAACAAATCAGGCGAGACCAAATTTTATTTGTGAAATTCAAGACTCTATAAAAAAAGAAAAGGTAAAAATCTGGAATTAACCTCTGAAAAATTTTAAAATTATTCCATGTTTACCTTAACAATAAAGACACATACTAGAAAAAGATATTCAATAATAATTTAGACATTGGTATTGAAGTAGAACTTATACTGATTTCCATATACTGTCTAGTGCTCAACTGAAAGGTCAGGCACTTCTTGAAATTTCAATAAGATGTTTATAAATGTGCTTTACTTTACTATTACAAAAATATATGAGCAGCTTAATGTTTCTTCTTTTGCAGGATAGTTCCCTATGCTATTTCTGACTATATAGTATAGCCCCTTTCCCTCGTTGTTTGTTCCTTAGTTCATTCACTCATTACTTAACTAAACAACTATTTATTGGACACCTACTACATATATATAGAAGTCAGTGTTTGAAAATAACAAGGAAAACCTCTACCTGTCCCTATTACACACCAAGGGTGTTTTATTTCTCTGTTTTTGTCCCTCTATTGGCAACTGGAATTCAATTCTCAAGTTTAGGTTTACTTTTTGTCATTCTTATTTTCCCAATGCTTTTTTTTCTTGAGACTGAATCTCACTTTTTTGCCCAGGCTAGAGTGCAGTGGCGCGATCTCGGCTCACTGCAACTTCTGCCTCCCAGGTTCAAGCGATTCTTGTGCTTCAGCCTCCCGAATAGCTGAGATTACAGGCACCCGCCAGTAAGCCCAGACAATTTTTGTAGTTTCAGTGTAGATGGGGTTTCACCATGTTGGCCAGTCTGGTTTCGAACTCCTGATCTCAAGTGATCCACCCGCCTCAGCCTCCCACAGTGGGATTACAGGCATGAGACACCATGCCCAGCCCCCAGTGCTTTTTCCTGCAGATAATGTACCCCTTCTTTATCTCTATTAACTATTCCAGAACACAAGTTCTTTCTATTTCAGGTTATCCACAACAAGAATGACCCGCAATTGATGAAAATTTAATAATCAAGCAGGAAAAGTTATCTGACTCCAAGAATCATAATATGCTAGAATTTTGGTACAAGAGGAAGCTCATGCTGATTAGAGAAGATTGTAATTCACAAAGTTAAAATCCTGTAAGAAAAATCTCCCTCTGGAGAAAGTATGCAGTAGAAAAGATCTCAAATTCTTAAATGATATTAATTATAATTAATTAATTTATATGGAATAATCAGGTCTTGATAGTTTTCAGCTACATTGGTAGATCTTTCAGAAAGCACAAATTGAGCAAATGACATCTGAAAATGCTTTTGTTTCCCAAAACTACATCTTCCCCAGTAAATGCTCTAACCATTCAATTATTACATTTACATTCCTTTACCTGGAATAAGAAAAGGGAACAAGGAGTATATGGTACCATCTATAAAAACAAATAAGTAACGTGTATAAGATCCCTTTTGTAGGTAATCAGAATATGTCTCACGCTTTTCTTCCCAATATCCAAATCCCCTAAAACAGAGGTACCTGTTACCTTCCCTTGTGGTTTAAAAACCAACAGACACCTCCTATCTCTGATGACCATGACAGCCATGATGTGTTTTATTTAGCCAAGGCTTCAGGAGCTTATAACCTTGTATTAATAGAGAAAGTTCCTATTAACAAAAAGCATGAAGAAAAACTTTTCTTTATAAGTGATCCCGTAACCTGTAATTTATATTCCCTCAGAGTGAGTATTTATAGCACTTCATAGTTATAAAAGACAGAAGGCAAGGTCAGTTAAGCGCTTGCTTCTTTGAAAGTACCAAACCTACATAAGAAAAGAACTATAGAACCAACTAGACCTACTCCATCAACAACCCCTCTCTTTTAAAAAACATGCACCCAAATCTATACACTCCTTTTCATAGCTTTATATGTAAATTTTTGTGTAAGTTCTTGGTATTAATCTGAATAAACATTTTAAATTCCCCAAAAGCAAAGAGTGTCATCTTTCATACATGGAATTCAATGAAACATTACACACCCCAAAGACACTTACAGGTAGTCTTTGAAAATAAGTTGCTTTTGGCTTGCCTATGGCTTGCTTGTGTAAGACAAGTACTTGAATCAGCATAAATTGAACATAAGGAGAAAAATGTAAGCCATCTAGCTGAATGTGCATTATATATGTGCATTTAATACTACTGCCTAGCTAATAATACAAATAAGTGGGTATTTCAAGGAAAAAGGAATTTAAAAAGAGAGTGAATATAGTTTAATGAGTACACAATTATTAATATTTAAAAAAATAAACTTTGGAAGTAGCTGCTGGAAGGTGAACAAAATACTTGAGAACTGCAAATTTTAAAAGGTGGTGGCAGAGCCAGACATTTCCAGGTGCTTCCAGTAGAAAACTGACCTGAAAAAGGTTGCATAAAAATTGCTAATGAAAAATAAACTAGATATTTGGGTGGAACTAGAGCTGTGAAAAAGAAATAAGATCCTTAGTCACTTGAACATAGTTATGGAGGCATGGGAACTAAAAGACAAGTACAATACCATTGTGAGAGAGTTCCAATTGCTTTACACAGAGAAATGTACCTGAGGTTAAACAACACGCCTCATCTAACACCGACCTTATGCCAGGACTTAAACAAAAATAAGGTTACAATTCAACCTAGCAGAAAGGGGAATCATAAAGAAGTAGTAGAGCATATTACTTTAACGTGAAATAAAAATCAGTTTACAATAAAGTAAAATATATGTATATATTCAAATTTTGCATTTAGAAGCCTCAAGGGAAATGCAGATATACATGTCAGCTCACTCCAGACATTAGAGGGAGTTACGGAAGTGGAGAGGGCAAATCCAAATGTAATCTTCTGCCAGAAAATATAGAACCAAAAAAAAGCCCAAATAACCAAAGCAAAGATTGCATGATTAAGTCTCCAAAAGCAATTGAAACAAAAACATTGTCAAGTTGGACCTAATTAAACTAAAGAGCTTGTGCACAGCAGAAGAAACTATCAACCTACAGACAACCTACGGAATAAGACAAAATACAACAACAAACAGACAACCTGCAGAATAAGAGAAAATATTTGCAAATTATGCATCCAACAAAGATCCAATATCCACAATCTGTAACGAACTTAAACAAATCAGCAAGCAGAAATAACCTCATTAAAAAAATGAGCAAAGTACATGAACAAATACTTCTCAAAAGAAGACATGTGGCCAACAAGCATATGAAAAAATGTTCAACATCACCAATCATTAAAGAAATGCAAATCAAAACCACAATTAAACACCATCTCACATCAGTCAGAATGGCTATTAAAAAATCAGAAAATAACAGATGTTGGCATGGTTGCAGAGAAAAGGGAATGCGTATACACTGCTGGTGGGAATGTCAATTAGTTCAGCCACTGTGGTAAGCACTTTGGCAATTTCTTAAAAAAATTAAAACTACCATTTAAAACACAATCCCATTACTGGGTACATACTCAAAAGAGTAAAAAGCAATGAAATAATGTCATTTGCAGCCACCCTGGCTTATGGCTGAGTAGTATTCCATGATGTATATATATCACATTTTCTTTACCCACTCGTTGATTGATGGGCATTTGGGCTGGTTCTATATTTTTGCAATTGCAAACTGTGCTGCTATAAACATGCATGTGCAAGAGTCTTTTTCATATAATGACTTATTTTCCTCTGGGTAGATACCCACTAGTCAGACTGCTAGATCAAATGGTAGATCTACTTCTAGATCTTTAAGGAATATCCATATTGTTTTTTACTGTGGTTTTACTAGTTTACATTCCCACCAGCAGTATAAAAATGTTCTCTCTCCATCACATGAATGCCAACATCTATTTCCTTTTTAATTTTTTAATTATCCCATTCTTGCAGGAGTAGGATTTTACATCCATGTAAAATCACCAAATTTTACATGAAGATATTTGCTTGAAGATAGGTATTTAATTGAAATTGTTTGCTTCTCCTTTCCTCCTTTAACCAACACCACTATGATAAACACATTCAGTGAAATATGAGGATTGGTGTGTTCACAGCATATCTCAGAAGACACAGTACACACTGCAGCCATTCTCTCTTCCTTGAACTGTCAAGCTAAACTCAGCATGAACAAACATAGAAATATTAACAAGTATCCAACAGAGGCCTCACTGATGTGGAAGAATAAGAGATGGTATTACTTATACCTCTTTGGAGTGTATGCATTGAATAGCCATAGTCACAGCATGCTTGGAAAATAAGACCAATCTCTTATTTCAATATAAGCTTACAATTTCACCTCAAGAACAAATAAGAAAATTGTCATAATCATCAGCATTCCATTGTAACTAAATCATACTATACCGATATCTCTCCCCTTCTAAGCATCTTTTAAGAAAGGAATCCTTCCAACTGCCATAAACATTTTAGTTTCTATTAACCTCATAGATTCAAAGTATGCATTCTTACATCTTAGCTACATCCGCCCAACTCTAACTTATATCTCTTTTCTCAAGTTGGAAAGTGCTTCTTAGTTAAGTTATATTGGGTCATTTTATACTCAGAATAGAAGAGCGTAAAGAAAAATGTTAAACATAAGGGCAACTGCTGTAACATTGAGAGACCCAGCTGAACTTTAGCTGGAGACATGATTGTCTAAACTGGGAAAAGGAGGAAGAAATTGTGGATCATAAATTATATGTACACCTCTTCTGCCCTCAGTGAACTTTGAAAGCTTTGCAAAGAGACAAACATTTCATGACCACAAAAGTTAGTCAGACAGAACAGTTCTTGGAAATAGTTGTTTCATGGAATTTATGTAGATGACTACAAAAACTAATTCGTGCTTTTGAAAACCATAGTGTCCATTAATCACTGTGAATTTTAAAAACGAAAGAAAGGTATGGTCTTGAGTGACTGACTGGAAAGCAGTTATCACTTTCATGGTGTAGGCACACAAAAGGAAAGGTTTGTTCTTAGTTTCCTCTTTATGGGAGAGAAAGGTTGTATAAGATAGCATTAGAATTAACTTAGTTAATTGGGCCTTGAGGCTTGATGTTCCTGTGAGCTATTCAACAAATTATAGGTAATCACATACTAAAATGATGTGGAAGAAAATTTTAGAAATATTAGAGCTATCACAACAAAGGAGTTAATATCTAACAATAAAACTATTGTTTCTGGATAAGCATTTCTAATGGTATAGTCATTATGACTGCATAAAGACTTTGAAATTTTGACAATTCCATTTTCTTTCAAACATTCTTAACAAAAAACTTGATATCTTTAAACGTTCAGGGATCAATCCCAAGAAAGTGATGAAAGACAGGTTGGTTCCAATTTAGAAGGCTCACTGAGGTTGAAAGAGTATTGCTGGTTTATTTTGATATGTTATACAGTGGTGTAAACACAAAATCAAGTTTCATAAAGTCTGCTCCCATCTGTAACTCACTATCAATCCTGGAGAAATAATCTGCCCCCACTTCCCTCCCAGCCTCCACTGCCTCAACTGTAAAATAGGATTAATAATCGCACAAGGTTACTTTAAGAGTTACAAAAGATAACACATTTAAAACCTGCACATTACCAAACCCTCAAGAAATGTTACGTTCCTTCATTTTCATTTCCCTAATGATCATCTCAAGGAATGAAAGTAAGTAGTTGAACATTAAGATCTAACATCACGTGTATAGGACTGTGGGTAGTGACTTTTTCAAAATACGATGTAACTAAAAAATTACTTTTAAATATTGGGACAACAAGGTCAATAGTCTCAATAGGGGAAAAAAAAGCAAATCTGTAATCTCTCATGGTTGATATGATAGAATGGTTTATCTGATCTAGGAATGAGAGAATGTGTATCAAAATCTCTCCAAATACTATAAGGGAGACCTAGAAGGACTTAACACTGGACAGATAAAAAGGGAAAAGATTCTTTTGTTACCAAGCATACTAGTTTCAAAAAGTACCTTGAAAACACTTAAGCTAATAAAATTATAAGGTAGTGCAGCTTCTATTGAAGATGCCATAATAAGCGGAATAAAAAGAGGTAGGAGGGAAATCTGCCATCCATTTATCTATCCAACTGCCCCCACACACTAACATCCATTAAATATGTGTGCTTCCTATTAAATATAAAATATGGTGCCAGATGCAATGAAAACAAGAAATTAAAACTTAGTATTAAATAACATATATGCAGATAACCAGAGGAAACAGTAATGAGTGGCAAATATCATGTAACCCTACCCGAAAGTTTTAACTGCAATGGAGTGGTAAAACAAAAAATTTGCACTAGCAAAGTTGATTTAAAAAGGGCTAGAGTTTACATAGAAAGAGAAGAGAAAAAAATGGTAGGGCTTTTATAATAAAATTTAACTTTATTTGATTAGCAGTGGGAAAACCACTGAGGTTTTCACTAAGCTGGGGAGTCATAGTTTAATGAAGATTCATCTGGCAGAACTGATTAAAGCAGGGGTGTGTGTGTGGGTGTGTGTGTTTTCTCCAATAAAACCTGTTAGGTAGAGGTCAATGTGGGTGTGTTGTAAGCAATTTATTACAAAAAATACAAAACCAAAATCGGTGATTTACTTTTTTGTATTAATTTAGGAGTATTTGAGGTTACTTCCGTAAGATGTCAGTCTTATCGAATGCTTTATTAAACAGCAGATTAATGAATGCAGAAACAAATAGCTGGAGCCCAGGAAACAGTATGACCTTGAAACATCCACCAGAATGTTCCTGCTTGTAAAAGTTATCTGTTTTGGGCCTTATTTAGCAGGTATATAGGTGAGGAAGAAGTCCAGTAGAAAACACAGACTACATGTTAGGAAGACCATGCAAGTAAGATGCTTCTGTAATCCTTATAGGTATGAAGCAATAAAGAGTAAATAAGACAAAGGTGGTATAAAGGTTAATTTTATATGTCAACTTGACTAGGCCACAGGGTACCCAGATATTTGGTTAAATATTATTTTGAATATGTCTGTGAGGGTGTTTCTAGATGAGATTAACATTTAAATCAGTGGACTGAAAAAAAATAATGCCTCCACAATATGAGTGCGCCTCATCTAACCCACTGAAGGTCAAAACAGAACAAAAAAGCTGAGCAAGAATCACTCTACCTCTGCCTGAACATCTTCAAACTAGGACATCAGTTCTCTCTTGCCTTTAAGCTTGGACTCAGACTAGAACTTACACCATCACCTTTCTTGGTTCTTATACCACTGGACTAAGACTGGAACTATACCATGGGTGCTCTTGGGTCTCTAGCTTGCTAACTACAGATCTTGGGACTTCTCAGTCTTCATAACAACAAGGGTCGTGTGTGTGTGTGTGTGTGTGTGTGTGTGTGTGTGTGTGTGTATTTGTGTGTGTGTATACATATACAGAAACACGCCCTATTGCTACTGTTTCTGGAGAGCCCAGACTAATACAGATGGTCTAAACAGAAAGAGAGGAATGAATATATGAGAAACAACAAAGAAAAACTGTGTAAAATCACCAGTTATAGTGGACTAGGAAATGGGAGAGTGTAATCTTCTTTCAAATCAAAAATATAAGGTTAGATTTTAAATGCTCTCAGGAAAACTCTCAATTTAATAAATTTTTAAAAAATTCCCTGAAGCTTCAAATGGAAATTTCATGGCTATAAGGCACATATAAGTTTTACCTACAATATGTTGATATCTTGTACTTTTAAATATTTCCATTTTGTAGTTCATGACATGCATATGCTTATTTTCAGCAACTACATCTAGTATGTAAACCATTCTGGACCCCAGTGTAATCAATAATAAAGATTAATTAAACTTCACATACTAAAAATTCAATCATAAATTGAAGCTTAGAACCCACTCAAGGTACACTAGGCATCCGAAAACTCAGTCTGTTAGAGGATAGAGATGATTTTATTAAATTTACTAAATGCAGTCGCAAACTTTTTGTTTGCACTTTAGTTTCCTTATTACATGTTTCAACCAAGTTCTTTTCCACTTCAACCCTTCACAAATGCTGTACCCTCTGCTGGAATGGCTATGCTCATTGTCCCTCACCTGGCCAAGGTCAGGCATCACTTTCTAAGGAAGCCCTGACTTCAACATCTCCCTCAACCATACTCTGTGAAGTTAGATCCTCCACATGCTCTTATTATATTCTTTTTCCCTGTTTCAAAATACATTAAAACAGTTTCATGTTGGCCATCGACACTGTGTCTACTAGAGCAGTTGGCCTTGGTAGGTGGCCAACATGAAAATGTTTTAATGTATTTTAAAACAGGAAAAAAGAATATAATGCTGAATATAGAATAATAAAACTAGCCTGCATTATTTGTGTCTTCATACTAACATAATCAAAAGTTTAATTTTTTTAATGGAGGAAGAGCCTCACGAAAATCTTTAGGGTCCACAAAAGGCATAATATGTCTCTAGTTACTTGTATTATTGCTAAGAAATGAAACCCTGATTTTTTTTTTTAAGCTGGATGATAGTACCTACCTGGGAATTAAATGAAATTATAAATTGCTTAAACAGTGCCTGACACAGAGCAATAAATGTTATTATTGTTTAAAACAATTATAAATTGCTTAAACAGTGTCTGACACATAGCAATAAATGTTAGTTGTTATTACTGTTTAAAACAATAACTGAATACACTATTGATTACATTGCTTACAGAAAGATCTATATAATACATTCCTCTTGAATTCAGTTTTCTAATAAGTTTGCTTCTCCCAAGGAGTTTCTGTGCTCCATTTAGGATAAGAACCATGTAACCTATCAGGTATTCCTCCCAGATGTCAGAAAACTGAGAGCTAAATAAAGTGATAAACCAAAACAACTCCTTCTAGGTGCCTAGGATACTATTTCTCTGTTTCTTAATTTTTTACCTGTGATTTTATTTTTAGATTTCCATTTATGGTCATTTTAACACTATAGTACAAGTCAAATTAAAATGATAATATTGGAAAATATGACTATATGTGACCAAGGGCTTTACAACAGTCTAAGCCAATAAGGACTTTTTGCATTTCGAGTTCACTTGTAATCCAGGTAGCTTCTTTGAACTTTCATCATATATTTGAAGAAAGTATATCAAATATGTATACATAGGCATAAGGAAATTATACATATTTTGAAAATACCACATTTCACACATTTCAAGAACTATCTCAGTATATTTCAAGGTTAATTTAATAGACTGAAAGTAATTGATATATATTCCTAATTTTCTGATAAATGTCCAAAGATGGGTACACATTTCCAAAGAGGGTCAAGCAGGCTGGAAAATTTCTTGATATACAGGAAACAAGTAGCAGAGAAACTATCACAAATCTCTAATTTCATTATTTTATTGGTATATTAGTTTTAGATAGATCCATTAACAAATTCCCACAAACTTAGTGCCTTAAAATGATGCAAATTTACTATGTTACAGTCTGTAGGACAGAAGTTCAATACAGGTCTTACTAGACTAAATTAAGTGTTAGCCAGACTACCTTCCTTTCTGGAGGCTCTAGGGAAGAATCTATTTCCTTGTCTTTTCCAGTATCTAAAAGCTGCTCATATCCTTTGGTTCATCGTCCCCCCTCTTTCATCTTCAACAAGCAATCTTCAGTTGAGTCTTTCTCACATTGAATCCTTCTCTGCTTCCCTCTTTCACTTTTAGGGACCATGTGATTACACTGGGCAGCAGATAATATAGGATAATCACATCTCTACGACCTTAATTTATTCACAACATAAAATCCGTTTGCCACGTAAGGTGACAAATTCACAGGTTCTGGAGGTGATTAGGTTGTGGACATCTTTTGGCAGGGGAGGGAGGGAATAGGCAGGCATTATTATCATTTAGTACGCAACATTGTAGAAAAGACAGATAGTGCTCATCACAATATACCACCAAAGCAGAAACTCTCTCCCAGAAATTCTTTTTTGTAATAACAAATAGTCAAAATACACAGAGTTTCCGTCTGCATTTGTTTTAAGGTAGCTCTAATACAAGCTTAAAAGAAACAAAACACAGCGAATATGTGCTTTGAATTTAATGAAAGCTACTCAGTAACCTAAAAGCTCACATCAAATCTATTTTAGCACAGGCAGCTTTGTCTTATTCATCTCCCTAAGTGTGCTCATGATTCAAGTTTAAGGAAAAACAGCTTTGCTGAACTATGAAACAGCAGAAATTCACACAAATAATCTACAAGATGATGAAATCAGAAAATCTAAGGATTCACATAATATATTTAACATTTCTGAATTTTCCAGAACATATTTCAGAACACTCTCTCTCTCTCTCTTTTTCTCTCCTCAATGTTTTGGAGGAGAAAAAATATAAACTTTAAATATTTAAACTCTCCAATCAATACTGGCCTGTTGCCAGCTGCCAACTGAATATATTACTGGAAATGTTGAAAATCTTTATCTCTAAAATTAAGTTCATCCAACAGAATTTTGTTACCAATTTTAGACCTGTTACACAAGAGTGAAAAGAAGGAGAGCTCAGAGACATTTACAATTAACTAAAGAAAAATGAATCATAACTTTCCATTGCCCATTTACTGACTAAAGACATTAATGTTGATTTTGCATTCAAAGTTGACTCCTGCACAGATCTGTATATCAGCAGCCCTAGGTAGATCATTAATTTAATTCTGGTCCTAGGAATACTTAGCCTTGCAGTTTAATTTCAATCCTCA
This sequence comes from Plecturocebus donacophilus, assembly GCA_004027715.1. Lineage (NCBI taxonomy): Eukaryota > Metazoa > Chordata > Mammalia > Primates > Pitheciidae > Plecturocebus > Plecturocebus donacophilus. The sequence goes on from PVKP010002389.1 coordinate 24,475, forward strand.
CTGACCTAGGCTGGATTTCAGTTATTAACAGAAGACATATGAGAAACAAAATTACTGTAATGAAATATCTATATGCAGAAGAGACTAAGAATAAAACATATTTTTTTTTAAATTTTTTATTTGACTCTAATAGTGGGCATATTTTTTTAAAAACAATTATAAAGAGCAAGAAAACAGAAGAAGGGTTAAGTTCATGTTAAATAACTGATGAGTTTCAACATCTTCTCAATTTATCAATTAAAATAATTGTTATTTTAATTATCTCTAATGATCTACACCATTGACCTTCTGAACAAGCTGGTCACAATGTAAAAATAAGATGCTAAGGCCAGGTGCACTGATTCATGCCTGTAAACCCAGTGACTCAGAAAACAAGGTCTAGGATTATTTGAGGCCAGGAATTTGAGACCAGCCTGGGTCATAGGGCAAGACCTCACCTCTATAAAAAATTAAAAAATAAAAACATTAACCAGACCTCTGGCAGGCATCTGTAATCCCAGATTCTCAGGAGTCTAAGATGGGAGAACTGCTTGAGCCCAAGAGGTCAAGGCTGCAGTGAGCCATGAGGGTGCCACTGCTCTCCAGCCTGGGAGACAGAGCGAGACCCCATCTCAATCAATCAATCAGATGCTAAATCCAGTTTTTAAAAATTAACCAGAGTCCAAATAAACTAATGATATTACATTTAGAAATCATCCCCTAAATTACTTCAGAATGTTTGAATACTACACTCCAATATGGAATAGAAAAAATTGCTTCTCCCTGTTTTTGGACTAAAGCACACTTCTATGAGTATCATGATTGTAAATTATTTCTTCCGTAAGACAAATCTGAAAAACTGTGTGAAATGATTTACAGAATAAGTAGTAGATGAATGCATGACAGGGTGACTAGAAAAATAAACCAATATATAAATAATGTATAACCACAACACAAAGAATGCAATCCTGTCTAAACTACATGTTAGAAAAGACATCTACAGTTCGACAATCCCCCCATTATTTCTGTCTCACAGGTAAATTATAAGAAATTATCCTCTGTTCAGCAATTAACCACCATCTGTAGAAGTAGCATAGAAATTCAGAGGATGAACAGGGAAAAGCAGAAAAATCAGCTGAAAAGTTTCTCAGAACACTGGGAATGATGAATCTAAAGGAATATTCCATTAAAAAGTTGAGAACACCATTGACAGACAAAGATAAAACAGGTAGAAGTGAATTTTTTGAAGTGCAGAATGTTTTTCAGAGTCAACTCCTTAAACAGTTCGGCAATATTACAGTACCGAAAGAAAAAATCTAAGTCATACATTAGTCTCCCCGCTTATCCACAGTTTCAATTCGGTTTCAATCACTGGCTGTCAACTGCAGTGAAAAAATAGGTAAGTACAGTACAATAAGACACCTAGTGACAGAGAGAGATCACATTCACATAACTTTTATCATACTATATTGTTATAGTTGTTATACTTTATTAATTACTGTTAATGTTTTATTGTTTCTAATTTACAAATTAAGCTTTATCATAGGTATGTATGCATAAGAAAAAATGGTGCATGTAGGGTTTGGTACTACCTGCAGCTTCAGGCATCCACTAGGGTGCTTAAGAACACATCCCCACACATAAGGGGAGTCTACTGCATCTTTTTATGTAGCAAAATAACTCATGCTTACAGCCATGTATACAGCCAGAATAATCAGTGTATAGTGTGCCAGATTCGTCACTAATGTGACTCTAATGCTTTGGATATCCATCACATGGCAAGCTTTATGCTTTGGAAGCATCTTGCCAAAAACACAGATTTGGCAATCTGGCTTAAAACAACCCTAAGACTTCTACCAACACAGGTCACACCAAAGTTTTACATTGCACATCCAGTGGCTAATTATCATCCCTTCTCTCCTTTCCTCCAAATACCATCCTTTCCTTGAGAATATACAAGGAATAGGGAGATAATGTATCTTTCCTCTACTGCCTACTTCTAGTCTATGTATATGTTTACCCTTTCTGTGAGCTTACATAAGGCAAAGATCAATTAGACCCAATTACAGATGCTGAGAAACTAACAGTCAAAATAAGAAAACCATTACAAAGTGTTGTGATACGTGAATCTGCCAAATATACCAGTGTCTTCAAAATACTAAAAGGATCCTGAAAAAAGAAATCCCTAACTTTTGGCCTTATTCCAAGATTCACTTCTCTACCTTTATTTTTGCCTTTATTCACTCATATCTTCTGGAATCCTGCTATAGGAGTTAAACTTCCACCTGTTCAACCTATCCCATTAATGGCCCCTTCCTCTCAACATTTATAATCAGCCTCAAGCTTTTCTATGATCAGTAGTACATAGAGAATTATATTCTAAAAGTTATAGTCATTCTACTCTTAATGACTGAGACTATTTAAAACACATGAAAAGTTTTAATTCTTTTTTATATTTAGGTAGTTTGAATTTTTTTCACATATTATACAGAGAGTTAAATCATAGTAAAAAATATGGCTAGAATTAATACTGTTATTGTGTCCCTAAATGAATCAGGAAGCTCTTAGAGAATACTGTCATGAAATGAATAAAATATAAATCCTTTAAATATTGCTACAGTAAAATGTAATACATAACTGAAATATTAGAAAAGACAAACACTGTTACCAAATTCCAGAGTGTCATAAACAACATGTAAACCACTCTAATCAAATTACTGAATCAACTTCTGTCAAATATTTGCTGATTTGTATTTTGGTTCTGCAGAGTTTAGTAAGTATCCAAGTAAGTTTCAAAACAGGGAAAAATAAACAAATTTGGGCCAATGACAAGATATAATCTCTGTCTTTCTAAATCTAAACTTTGGGGAAAAACTTGGCTTTCTGTAGAAACAGTGATTTTTTTTTCACTAAATATTAATATTATGGCAACCCTATTAACAGTGTTCCTCTGGTGTTCTTTCATTAATTCACTCATTCATTCAGTTATGCAACAATATTTGACATGTCTACTGTGCACCAGGTTCTTTCTAGGCACTGGAGATACAGCATTCGGCAAAACATTAACAAATCACTGTCTTCACAGAAACTCTATGCAAGGCGATACATATAACAAAACACATTTCTCAATTGTGTGCCTGTCAAAAATTCACTGAGGCAAGAAATAAGGCATCTTTGGGCCAGTACAGGCCACACCCACAACCATTACTAGGGTGAAACTTAAAACTGGTGAAAGGTATACATACAAATACATACACATACATACAGAGAGAGATACATCTCTTTATCTGTATGTAGAGAGAGAAATGATGCATATTCCTTTCACTTCCCACTTCTTGGCTAAGACACAGGTGCTAACTAAAAACAATCTGGGCATTAGTTCTTTGCTGCAAAGGCATTATTTTATAAAGAAGTGGAAGACCATTTTCTTTCTTCTACATCCCTTTACCTGTAGTACTTTCACTTTTATAACTATTCAGATAAGATAACTCCCTAACAAAGAAACTTTGACAATGGCTTATTTCAGTCTTACATGTGCATTCTAACAAATGACACATGACAGTAAGGGACAGATTCAGGAAGCCTTGGTACAGTACATGCTGCTAGGAATGACTACTTTCTATACATTGGACTTACAGCATGAGGGCAGTGAGGAATTGGTGAAGATCTCACCCACCTAATACAATAAAGTCAAAAGAGTATAGTGTTTACCCCAAACTGGAAATAATAAGTCATTTCATCTTTAAAGTAAAGGAATTTCAGGCCATTCAATTTCTAATTATTCCAAGAAGGAAAGCTATGTACACATAGTAGCCGAAACCACAACCACCCAGTGCCTAGAAAGCAAGATCAGTCACTTGTTTAAAAAAGAGTCACTACTTCGGTTTCAGGAATAAATAAGAAAATTACCTTCGATATTTGTTCATATTCACCAGCATTTTGTATAGCAAGAATACAACTATACTATAGAAAAGCCCCTCCTACTGAAAGCTTTTGAAAAATTCCTTGCAACCTACACATAAATCTCAGGTTTTAGTAAACCTGATACTTGCAACATATTCTTACATTATACCTAAATCTTCCCAGCTGAAGTTGACGCCTCGTTACTCTTGTCTTTGTTGCCCCTTATAACAATGAAGAATTTCTCAGTGAATAGTTACTGAACTTCTAAGAGCTTCCTGACATTAACCTTTTAATAAATTTCCTCTCCTACAGCAATTTCCAATTCCAAATTTCCAGACTTACAGGCCCAGAATACCCAGAAAGTATATGACAATTCGAATCTATGAATAAAGCAGCACTCAGTGGCAGAAACTCCTTGTCCTAGGGTGCAGTTAACCTGGCACGTGTCACTTACTATGACACTAAATCACACTAATTAACTCTGAGATGGTATTAATTCTAGCAAATAGAAAGTTTATCTGTCATATTTTATTTATAGATAGGTTAACTTATTTCTACTTAATAGATAAGTTTCTAAGATGGCAAAGAGAAGCAAATATAAATTTGTATTAACAATTTAACTTTGATGTGTCAGAAATATCTAAACTTAATCACTTGTTTTGCTACCTTTTACCTTCTCTATGTGTATCATTGTAAAAAAAATAAATAAAGTTTAAATCACTATGCAGATAAATTCTGCAGAAAGTCTTCCTTCTCTTTTCCTTATGGAAATCCTGCTTCGTTTTTAATATCCAAATAAAATGACATGGCCTACAAAAATGTCCCCACAGGGACCCCAGCAGAAGTAATCAAAACTCTTTTTACCAAGAACATGTTGCTTATACTTCTAGTAATTAACTTGTTTATAAGTCTTCCACCTTAACAGCATTAGATTGGTGGCAGATTAAAGTGTTCATTATGTCCAAATCCACCAGGCAGTAGTAAATACAATGGTTTTCACACACCAGGCAAAAGATTAACATATCTCTTGTGACAAAAGTTTGGGCCTTTATAATACTTTTTTATTTTTACATTTGTGATTTTAAGAATTAGGTTAAAAAATGTATACCCTTCTTTTCTCCCACCAAATCAACTACTCCCTGACTTTCCTCTTTCTCACAATGGCAAAACTATTGAGATCTTTGAATCTCCTGTGAGTCCTCTCTCTTCCTTCTATATTTGTTGAGGACCTTGAGTTGGTCCTCCACAACGTCTTTTGCATTTGTTGCCTGTTTTCCAATTACACTATGAAGGTCCTTTTTCAGTCCCTTTTCCATTTATAGAGAACATATCAATAGGCCTCTAACTGGACACATTCCCATAATCAATGCTAAGAATTTAACAACAGAGGTCCAAAATACATGAAGCAAAAAAAAAAAGGAAAAAAAAAGAAAATCACCAAAAAAGTGACAGTGATATTTAAATGTTTAATGAAAAAATTCATAGTGAAACAATTTGGCATATGGAATTTATAAAACATTTCATAATAAATGCAGAACATAGTTTATTTTCCAAGTACATACGTAAAATTCATAGATAGAACAGATTTGGGGCCATAAATGAGTCTCAGTAAATTTCAAAGAATTAAAATCATGGAGAGAACATTCTATGACTACAAGGACATCAGGTTAGAAGCCCATAATAAAAAATATCTAGAAAACGCTCTACATATTTGAAAATTAAGCAGTGTACACACACACACACAACCACGGGTCAAAGAACAAATCACAAGAGAAATATTTTTGAATTCAAATTAAGCAATAATGAAAACATAACATAGCAAAATTTGTGGAATGTACCTACTGTATTACTAAAATAAAAATGTATGACTTTAAATGCCTGTTTAGGAAAGAAAGGTAAAATAAAGACTCCAACTTAAGAAGAAAGAAAAAGAGCAAATGATATACAAAGCAAGTAAAAGGAAAAAAACACAAATAACAGCAGAGACAAATAAAATATAAAAGACAAACAGAAAAATATTAAAAATATGAAAGTTGTTTCTTTGAAAATAATAATAAAATTAATAAAGCCCTCAGTAAGACTTACAAAAAACAGAAGAGAAAAAACAAATTATGAATAATAGGAATATAATAGAAAACATCAATACAGATCTTCAAAAATTAAAAGGATTAAAAAGGGGGTATTATGAAAATTTTACGCAAATAAATTCAACAACTTAGATGAAATTGACAAAATACCTTGAAAAGCACACATTCATAAAACTGGCTCAAGAAAAACTAGAAATTATGAATGGCCCTATATTTATTAAAGAATTTGAATTTGAAATTAAAAATCTTCCCCAAACGAAAACCACTGACCCAGGCAGCTTCACTGACAAATTCTACCTCATATTTTAAAAGAAACTTTATCCAAATGCTCCCAAAATATAAAAGGAAAAGATCAAATCCGCTTATTTGATGAGGTCACTATTAGAATAACATTTAAGTCAGATAAAGACATGATAACAAGCTACAGACCAACATTCCTTATGAACAGAGATGCAAAGATTCTTAACGAGCAATTAATAAACCAAACCCAGCCACATGTAAGTAAGAAAATACATTATGACAAAGCAGAGTTTATCCCAGGAATGCAAGGTCAGTTTAATATTTACTGGAGGTCTCAACCACTTAAGCCAAGAAACAAGAAAAAAGGAAGAAGCAAAAATGTCTTGATTTATAGATAATGTGATCATGTTTGAATAAAATACTAAATGCTAAGGAACCACCACCACCAACAACAAAAAGCTACTAGAACTAATAAATGGTCTTAGAAATGTTGCAAAAACAATTGGTTAATACACCAAAAAATCAATTATATTCCTATGTACCAAAAATAAATGCTAAAATTTAAAACTTTAAAATGCCATTTATTATAGCATTAGAAATCACAAAAATAGGAACAAATCTTTAAAGAGAGCACTGTTTGCTGAAAACTACAAAATATTTATGAGAAAAGTAAAGATGACCTAAATAAATGGATAGGTACAGGTTCAAGGATTAGAAGACTCATTACTAAGATGTTCTTTCACCTCAAATTAATGTATACATCTCACACTACCCTATCAAAACACCAGTACGTTCTTTCTAAAAAAATTGGCAAGCCTATTCAAAAATGTAAAAGAAATTAAAATGCTCTATGGATAAAAAGTGAGAAAAAAATTAACATTAAATTAAAAGAATAGATATAAAAGCAATCACCTTGAGAGATTATGAACATTATAGTCTTACCTTCTAAAGCATACTGGGAACCATTCAAGACCCTTAACTAATACTAAGATATTATTTGCCCTTTTTTTTGAGAGGGTGTCTTGCTGTGATGTTCAGGCTGGAGTGCAGTGGCTTTTCACAGGCACAATCATAGTACAGTGCTGCCTTAAACTCCAAACTCCGTTTCGTTCTTTTTTTTTTTGAGTCTCACTCTGTCACCCAGGATAGAATGCAGTGGCACAGTCTTGGCTCACTGCAACCTCCACCTCCCAGGTTCAAGCAATTCTCCTCCCTCAGCCTCCTGAGTATCTGGGATTACAGGTGCCTGTCACCACACCTGGCTAATTTTTGTATTTTTAGTAGAGACAGTGTTTCACCACCTTGGCCAGATCGGTCTCGAACTCCTGATCTCGTGATCCACCTGCCTTGGCCTCCCAAAGTGCTAGGTTTACATGCATGAGCCACCGTGCCGGGTCTACTCAAACTCCTATTCTTAAGCTATTCTTCTGCCTCAGCCTCTGAAGTAATTATTTGCACTTTTTTTTTAAGAGGAAGTCTCACTCTGTTTCTCCCTGGCTGGAGTACAGTGGCGTGATCTCAGCTCACTGAAACCTCTGCCTCCAGGGTTCAAGTTATTTTTCTGCCTCAGTCTCCTGAGTAGCTGGGATTACAGGCACCTGCCACCACATCTGGCTAAGTTTCTGTATATTTAGTAGAGATGAGGTCTCACCGTATTGGCCAGGCTGGTCTCAAACTACCAACCTCAGGTGATCCACCTGCTTCAGCCTTAATTATTTGCCTTTTTAAAACACAATTTCTCATGAGTGTAAATAAAGTTTCTCCAGAGCTTAAGTGACATGTATTATAACAACAGATTAAATGCAGAAGCAAATTTGAGAATGTGACTTGTCTTAAGCCAACAATTTTAAAAATATTGGCATTAAAATTTTGGGCAGAAATGCAATATATCACCACTCTTCTGTTTTTTGACTTGGAAAATAATTAATTTTCATTAATTTTTATGTTAACATGTAATGAGTTAAATATTTTTAAATTCTCAGTTTCAATTTTTAATATGGCAAACATTGATACAGACAATGCACATTAATAAAAGCTCTTTGGGGCCTCAAAAACTTGAAAGGAAAGTGGTCCTGATACTAAAAATTTGAGAATCACTACGGTACAAGAACAATTTCTAAGTAGTATATGTGGGGAAAATAATTCAGATTACTAAATGAAAACCAAAAAAATACATTTTAGACAGGATTACTAAATGTTAATGTTTAGATTTTCTTAGTGAGACACACTATTAAGCCTCATTTCTTAAATAAAATTCACCAATAAAGCAATAGGTTAAGCCCGACACAACAAAAGATACACGTAGAATTGTTTTCTACTTCTTCCCATAATGAAGCATCCCCACTATTACAGACATGAAAGTAGTTCTCAAAGTCTCATGTCCAATTTTAAAGTTAAATACTGCCTACGCATTAAGCCCTGTATTCATTTTCCCAAACTCTCCTTCCCTTAATCTACCATTTCAACCATCGTGATTACAACCTTCTAATATATAATTTACTTATTTCTAACATTTGTTTTATGTCTCCACCCCATAAGCTAAGTCAGAGGAGGGGGGTTTGTTTTGTTTTTTCCTGCTTTATCCACTGATATATCCTCTGTACCTAGAATAGTGCATACTTGAAAATAGGCACAAATGAACTAAGGAGTATTTTACTGAAGTAAATGCAAACTTCAGCATTTTACTAGGACAGAAATAGTATGTCTTATCAATTAATTCCTGCACACAGCCAGTAGATGCAAGCATCATATACTCAGGAGGAATGCTGTGGCTGAAGAGTTTTCTCTTCTAGTCCCAGAAATGAAGAAAGATAAGAAGACAAAGACAAGAAAAGGAGACGAGCCTGGACACCGTCCAAACTGGATGTAGTGGAAGTAGGTTTTTTCCAATCCTAGGATTAGGATTCCATAGACATAAACAAAGAAAAATGAAAGAACAACTAACACACCTCTCTTCTCCTGATGTATTTCATCCAGAAGCTGCTCCTGCCTTTCTATCTGTTGAAACAGACACTGCAGCTCAGATTCCTTGTTTTCAGTCAAATTCCTGAGTTGCTGTCTGCAGAGTGTCAGCTGGTGTCGCAGATTTTTCTCTCTGTTTTCTCTTTCTTTCATTTCCTCACAGAGCCACTGAAGTTTAGTCTAAAAAATGACATTTATATTTCATGGTTAAAGAAATCCAGAAAAGAGTAGCATTTCAAAACATGAGGAAAAAAATGAGTAACATCACGATAATTTGAACAAATATAGATAATTAACATATTTTTGCAAAATTTTAAAGTACTCATTTTAATTTGCATAATGGTTTACATCAATTAAAAGTTGGTTCAGAAATTAGGCCATAATATTCACAGATCTTTATAAAATATTTGGTGTCATCCTTAGAAAGACGAAGTTTGGCCTATTAAACCTTCAATAATATTATAGGTAATCCTCTGATTTGATACATAGGGCAGTCTAGTATAGGAATTTAAAAATCAAATACATCCCAGCATAGACCAAAATAGAACTACAGACTTTTTATAAAAGAAATATTACTTCAGAAAATCTTTTAAAAAATAAAATTCCTAGCATGACTTCTGAAAATGCTTATTCCCATTAATCTATCTAATTAGGTAGGAGGAGAGATTCCTTATGGACTAGAAGATACAGAGTTAATGTTTATGCTTCTAAGACACAAGGAAAGTGAATTCGGGCAACTCTTCTTCACAGACTCTAATCTCACCTATCTTTTCTTTCTTTATTCCTCTCTCTCTCTCTCTCTCTCTCTCTCTCTCTCTCTCTTTTTTTTTTTTTTTTTTTGAGATATAATCTCACTTTGTTGCTCAGGATGGAGCTCAGTGGCAGGATTTTGGCTTACTGTAGCCTTGACTTCCTGGGCTCAAGCAATCCTCCTGATCAGCCTCCTCAGTAGCTGGGACTACAGGTGCCCACCACCATGTCTGGCTGTTTTTTGTATTTTTTGTAGAGTTGGGGTTTTGCCATGTTGCCCAGGTTGGTCTCAAATTTCTAAGCTCAAGAAATCCACCCATCTCAGCCTTCCACAGTGCTGGGATTACTGGCATGAGTGACCACACCCAGCCCTACCCTACCTTTAGTATTCAGATATTTAGAACAAGAATGGGAAAATAAATATTTCTTTCACCTTCAATACAGCAGGATTTCAGTCAAGTCTCAAGACGTTCCTAAGTCAGGCTACCCTCCAATTTCTAGTTGATTTTAAACAATCTAGACAGTCTTTATCCCGATAAGAAGAAAAATGAGAGAAGCAGGAGATGAGACGGAAAACATAGGCTAAGGGATAGTTTTCCTGAGTAGCACTCATCCATAAGCAGGAAGATTTTACACCTCTAGAAGTCTAGGAGCTTCTTAGGACAACCCATAATCTATTAGAAGGGGCTGTGACCAAATGGCTTAGCCTATGATTAAGTGCAACCGGGATATGGCCAATAGACTAGGGTTCCACCCATACACCAACTTTCAAACACCCCAGCAGCAAAGAAGAAACACAGCCCCTTCGGTCAGAAGGCCTGTCTTACAGACAGTGCCTCTGTGACACAGATCAAAAATCATTGAAAGGCAAGCAATGTATTTTATGTGAAATGTATTGCCTGAAGGAAAAGCATGCCTTTGAACCTAAAACCTGTACCATAATTATTAATATAAACCCTCATTAAAAACAAAAGGGGGCCATCATAACCGTTCCTCTTCTGGAATGATGAGGTATGGAGTTCTGTGGAACTGGTCCCTAGTGAAATAGCTGTAAGTGCTAAAAATAATTTTTTAAAAATTAACATTTCTAAATATTATCCTATGGCCATACAGCAAATGAAGAAACATTTATTCAATAAACTCTATTTAACCTCATTAAAGTGGCATCTGAGACGTAACTGACTCCCTCCTTCCTACCCTCAGTATGACAAAAGCTCCATTTCCTCATTCCAGAAAAACTCTGCCAAGAAAACAGGATTGTCTCTTTCTCCAGTTCACAGTCAAGGTACATGATAGCATGCTGGACAGGCAGGTCATCAGGATTTTTCAGCCTTGCAGCTCTGATTTGCAGAGGCTAAATTCCCAGCAAGTGCAGCAAGATGTTGAGAATCCCTTGCTCCCGCAATGTCTGATAGGATGGTTACTCTACCCCAGGCATGGCAGGCTGAGAATACGGGAGTCTCAACTACCATTTCTCCAGGCCACTTATAATAAAGCTGTACTTATGAATATGCCTGATGAATACAGATCTTTTAAAATCCTTGACAAAATACTAGCAAACAGAATCCAGCAACCTATAAAATAAACATCATGACTGATATGGTTTGGCTCTGTGTCTCCACACAAATATCATGTCGAATTGTAATTTCCAGGGTTGAGGGAGAGACCCAGTAGGAAGTGATTGGATCATGGGGGCAGTTTCCCCCTTGCTGTTCTCACGATTGTGAGTGAGTTCTCAGGACATCCAGTGGTTTAAAGGTGTGCAGTAAACCCCCTTTGCTCTCTCTCTCTCTTTTGCCTCCATGTAAAGACAAGATGTGCCTGCTTCCCTTTCACCCTTTGACCATGATTGTAAGATTCCTGAGGCCTCCCCAGCCAAGCCTCCTGCACAGCCTATAGAACTGTGAGTCAGTAAAACCTCTTTTCTTTGTAAGTTACCCAGTCTCAGGTAGTTCTTTATAGCAATTTGAGAACAAACTAATACAATGATCAAGTGGAAGTCATCCCAACAATGCAAGGTTTAAGATAGGAAAATCATTAATGTACTATACCATATTAATAGAATTAGGGACAAATGCCATATGATTATATCAACAAATACAGAAAAAGCATATAATAATATTAAATGTTCCTTCATAATCAAGACACTCAAAAAACTACAAATAGAAAAAGACTGCTTAATACGATTTTTAAAATATCTATGAAAAACCCACAACTATTATCATACTTAACAGTAAAAGTCTGAATGCCTTTGCTCTAAGATCAGAAACAAGAAAAGGATATCAGCTCTCATCACTTCTATCAAGGGTTAAGAAAAGGCAATTATACAAAAAATAAAAGGAAATAAAAATAGATTGAAAAGGAATAAGTGAACATATCTCTATTTGCAGGTAACAGGCTTATGTATAGGAAAATCCTAGTCATTCCATTTAAAAACTCTATTAGAACTAATAGAAGAGTCCAGCATATTGCAATATATAAAATCAATACAAAAACTAATTATATTTCTATATGTTAATATTTGTAATGAGTAAGCCAAAAATAACATTAAGAAGATAATCATATTTACAAAAGCATCAAAAAAATAAAATACTTAGTTACAAATATAAAACTGCAAAGCTTATACTCTAAAAACTACAAAATGTTTTTTATAAAACTGAAGACTAAATGGGAAGATATCCTATGTACACGGATCGAAAGAGAATATTATTAAGATAGCAATACACCCTACATGTATTGCTATTGGGATCCCTTTCAGAATCCCATCTGGCTTCTTTAAAGAAATTGATGAGTTGATCCTATGTTTCATATGGACAGGCAAGGGAATGAAAATAGCCCAAAAAAGATACCGGAAAAGAACATAGTTGGAGGATTCATGCTTACTCATTCCAAAGCTTACTACAAAGCTACAGTAATCATGATGGTGTGGAATTGGCAAAACGACAGATATACAGATTGATGAAACAGAATTGGAAGTCTAGAAATAAACTCATATATAAATGTCAATTGATTTTCAACCACAGTGCCAAAACAATTTAATATAGGAAGGAATAGTCTTACCAATAAATGGTGCTAGGACAACTAAATACATAAATGCAAAAGAATTCATTTATACCCCTGCTTCATACCATATATAAAAATTAACCCAAAAAGGATCACAGACCTAAATGTTAAGAGCTGAAACTATAAGATTATTAAAAGAAAACACAGGCATAAATCATTGTGACCTTGGCTCGGCAATGGACTAGAAGTTCTAGTCCATTAGTGGTGGACCAGAACTGGTGGTTGGATTTGTAAGTAATGGCTAAGGGGTCCTGATTTTCTACTTTAGGTGATTAAAGTGTTCTAAAATCCAACATGGTAATGACTGCACAACTCTGTAGATATACTAAAAGGCATTAAATGGTGCATTATAAATGGATGAATTGTATGATATATGAATTATACCTCAACTAAGCTGTTATTTAAACAAAAAAAAAAGGAAGGGTAGAGAGTAAGTCAAGACAGAAAAACAAAGCTAAAATTACACACTTATGATTAAATGAGACCTGGCTTTAGCACCTGCTATAGGTCTTTGTCTTGTCTGGATGTCATTGGCTAAACATAGGAAGTTCCCAAATTAAACTGGGCTATGTGCTTCCAATTATGATTGCAGAAATTTAACAAAGCATACTTCACTTTTCAATATTCCCTTTGAAACATCCATGGAAGAACAAAACAATAAAAAGGTTCCATAAGACAGAAAACCAGGAAACAGGGTCAACTCTTTGCCAGATAAAATAAGTACTTTCTTTTATAACTTTCTACTGAAACATTAAGGAAGAATACAGGAAAAATATGAGATGGTATACCACCATCCCCCTATGACAATCAGGGCAGCAAATTGGGCTGTTCTTTAGAAAGTGTTTTCCATGTAGAGTAGGAAACACATACTGAAGGCTGGAAATCAAGAGATCATTGTAATATTCCAAGCAAGTGAAAATGCATAGGGAAGAACCAAAGTGCACATTTTTGAGATATGATACTTCCTCACATGTTATGGCTAAAGTAGGGAGAGGAATCGGTAATGCTCAAGACATATAACCCACATGGCCAAGTTTCTAACTTACAAAACTGTGAGCCAGGCTTTAGGTGTAACCCTGTGCACTCTCAGCCGTGGTGGCCACAAAGAGATACACCTTCTGCTTGACCAAAAAAGAGGAAAGAGTAAAAAGGACTTTGTCTTGCAACATGAGTACCAACTCAAGCCACAGTAAAGTAAAGCACCAAGTAGATTCCTAAAGTTACTGACTCCACACCCTAGCTCCCAGACAGCATTTCTAAACTTACCCTAGGCCAGAAAGAAACATGTCACCCAGAAGGGAAACACACAATCCTGGCTGGATGGACCATTTACTGACTAAAGAGCCCTTGAACCTCGAATAAACATCAGGCGTAGTCAGGCAATACATGTCATAGGCCTTGGGAGACACTCAGCACTGTGCTGGCTTCAGGTCTGACCCAGCATAGTCCCAGTGGTTGTGGACACAGAGATACTGGTTTCAAACCTTCTCCAGCTCCAGGCAGCTCAACACTGAGAGAAAGACCGCGTTTGTTTTAGGGGAAAGTTGGGAAGAGAAAAAAAGACTCTGCTTGGTAATCCAAGCCCTACAGAGAACAGTATGGACATTCCTCAAAAAACTAAAAATAGAGCTACCATAGGATCCAGCCATTCCCACTGCTAGGTATATACCCAAAAGAAAGGAAATCAGGATAGCAAAAACATGTCTACACCCCCCCCATTTGTTGTGGCACTAATCACAATGGCCAAGATTTGGAAGCAACTTAACTATCCACCAACAGACAAATGGATAAAGAAAATGTGGTGCATATACACAACAGAGTACTACTATTCAGCCATGAAAAACAGTGAAATACCGTCATTTGCAACAATGTTTATGGAACTTGAGACATGATGTGAAATAAAATAAGTCAGAGAAAGAAAAACAAATTTCACATGTCTCACTCATTTCTGGGAACTAAAGATTAAAACAATTGAACTCATTAAGATAGAAAGTAGAATGATGGTTACCAGAGACTGGGAAGGGTAGTAGGAGAGGGAGGCAGTGCATATGGTTAACGGGTATAAACACATTGTTAGACAGAATGAGAAATATCTAGTATTTCATAGCACAACAGAGTTATTACAATGAACAATAATTTATCATGCATTTTTAAATAATTAAAAGAATATAATTGGACTGTTTGCAACACATGGTAAGAAATAAGTGCTTAAGGTGAGAGATAACCCATTTACCCTGATGTGATCATTACACATTGTATGCCTATCAAAATATCAACTTTTAACAGATAACAAAGTAAGCAACTTCGGCAAACAAAAGAAATACATAAGCACAGAACAAAATTCAAAAGTGAAACATGAAGAAATACATTTTTAAAAACAGCAAAATGAACATGGACTGATAAAAGATGTAAGGTTTACATTTGACCACAGACTCTACAAGAGGCCTTGTGAGACAAGTAAAAGAAGACATTTTTCAACCTCCTATCAATAGGAAGACCACTTGTTGTAGGAACAAGTCACTATTAGACAACACAGTAGGATTTAATCTGGTAAGTATGCATCATAGACAGCAAATGTGAATAGTACAAGTGCAAGGTAGAAAAAAAAACATCAATAAAAGAAGTGGATAGAAAAGATCATGGAAATGTATCTGTTTCTCTTAAATCTACTCTAAGAAAAGTAACGTGCAAGCATACTGATAAAATACAACACTTTTCCCCCATGTTGGAAATCAATAAAGAATGCAGGAGACTATGTCAAAGAATGTCAAGAATGCAGGGGACTATGTGGTCAGGTCCATGGTTTTTCTCATCTCTGTTTTCTGCCACATGAGAATAAAACTCCACTTTTATCAGATCTTTTGATGTTTCCCACATAAAAATTCCATATTGTATTTATGCAATTGTCTAATTTTTCATATATTTGCTACCAATTCAATTTTTAATAACCCATGTGGTCCAAATAAAATGGGTCTCAGCACAATCCTCCAGTAATCTCTTCTTAACCAGTGATTTAACTGCAAATTTTAAAAAATCACTTCACATTTTCTTTTCCCTGGTGCTTTTCCACTTACTCCACCCCAGTCTTTCACCTTTGTTTACTACCTATGGTCAGTGCTACTGCTAAGAGATGGTAATGGAGAAGCAATCAATCTGTTTTGTCCTAACAGTAATACTAATGGTTCTGGAGAAAAAATAAAACAACAACAAAAATCCCTAACGAGGGATTAGTCAGGTTTTATATGTGTTATGGATTGAATTCTGTCCCCTGACTTCATATGTTGAAGTTCTAACCCCAAGTGTGACTGACTGTATTTGGAGACTGTATTTGGCCTTTAGGGAGATAATTAAGGTTAAATGAGGTTATAAGAGTGGACTCTATCTGATAGGCATCCTGTCCTTACAAGAAGAAGAGATAGCAGAACTCCTTCTCTTCTAGTCTCACAGAAGAAAGGTCACATGAGCAAACAAAGAGAAGTTGGCTATCTATGAGCCAGGAAGGGAGGTCTCACCAGAAACCAAACCTGGTACGTTGATCTTGAACTTCCAGCCTCCAGAACTGTGAGAAAATAAATTACTGATTAAGTCATTCATTGTGTGGTACTTCGTTATGGCAGCTGGAACAGATTAAATATAATATGATCTATGGCTTCAGTCTACTCCTATGAAGCCTTTATTCCACTGTCAAAACTAAAAATAGGCTATAGTTAGATACTTTTTATGAATTGTAGAATATATTATTAATTCTGTAATTAATAGGCAATAGTTAGATACTTTTTATGTATGCAGAATATATTATTAATTCTACAAAATAAAATATCGACTTATGGAAATTTAATCAATCAATAATCAATTATGAGAATTTGGGTTTGTTGGATAAATACCCAGCATCTTCATTAAATATCTTGAGGAAGCAGCTTGGAACATAATATGGAAATAACTTTATCAATTCCAAATAATAATTAGTTGACAAGGCTATTAATCAGAGCAAAAACCATTCTATTAACCACTCACAGTAGTATTTTACAGATTTCATAATAAGTTCATTTATTTAACTACATCAACAAGTATTGCTAAAAAAACCAAGACAGAGAATGAATTTGTAAATACAGCCTTTTTTTTTTTTTGAGACGGAGTCTCGCTTTGCCACCCAGGCTGAACGAAGTGCAATAGCATGATCTTGGCTAACTACAGCCTTTGCCTCCCAGGTTCAAGTGACTGTCCTGCTCAGCCTCCCAAGTAGCTGGGATTACAGGTTCCCACTACCAGGTCAGGCTAATTTTTGTATTTTCAGTTGAGACGGAGTTGCACCATGTTGGTCAGGCTGGTCTCGAACCAGACCTCAGGTGACCTGCCCACCTCAGCCTCCCAAAGTGCAGGGATTACTGACATGAGCCACTGCACCCAGATTATGGTGTCTTTTTAATCTTCATATTGATAGCTTGCAATTAGGTGGAAATATTCATAAGTGTCTAGTAAAACTACCAAGATGATCTTTTTAATCTGTGAGAATCCTCTACTGAGTCCTACGGTAATAATATACTAAAGCCACTAAGAAATGACTCAAAGCTAAAAATCAAGGATAACAGAAAATTTAAATAAAAAGATTATAGCTTATAAAGGTAGCAATAATATTAGGACCCAGAATTTTGCTCTTTTAATTACTATGCTTCTTTTACCAAAGCTCTAGACACAATTTTGAAAGAAAATGTTTATATAAGAACCAGAGATAAAGAGGATGGCAATTTTTTAGAATGTAGTCAGCCACCAAAACAAGAATTAAATTAGAAATGCAAAATTCAAATATACAAGTCAACCTAAAAATATGTAATTTTTTCAGTAACACTTTCTCTACATTTTCACTGTTATAAATATAATCAAGAAAAAAGTTAAATAATCTCCACAGTAGTACATATACTTCTGTTCAATTAACTGAATATATTCCATGTAAATAATCTATATTTACAACAAATCAGCCAAGATACTGAGTATAACATTCTCCTTTCTATATCAGAACGATAAAATATTAGATATTTATCCACATCTATCAACAAGAATTAAATCACTAGGCCTAAGACTTCTCACACAATGTTTTAAAAAATCCACATCAATAAAAAGACAACATTCATAAATGTAAGGTTTATACTCAAGTGTGGATTACACAACCAAGGAAGAGAAATGACAAAACAGAGTTCCAAGACCTGAGGTCTAAACTCTCCTCAGTAACTAATTAGCTTTATGTCCTTAGGTAAAACTAAAAACATCCTGGGCCTCTGTTTCTTCAGTCTACAAAATGAGGCAATCAAATTACATGATCTCTAAAGCTGTGTCAGTTGAACAGTAAGGAACAGCAAATAGTTGTCAATGCCTAGAATACATGATACTACAAAAAGTGTGACTCTTTGGGATGATATCAAACAAGACAATATAAAAAAAAAAACTAAATTTGGAAGTGTATTTCTTACCCATCTAATCTCCAAGTTTATAGCTATGATCAAATGAAACCAGTACTTGGGAATTAATATATTCACTGAAGTCTCATCTGCTTGTTATCTATTTTTCTGTAATATTTAAGTTGAGGAAGTGTCTCCACTGGGAAAATGCAGCATGCCTAATATGATTACTCTTTAAAAAAAAATCAATGAACATTTAGCCAGGCATTGTGATAAGTGCTAAAGATGTAATGAGGAACAGGATAAGCACAGATCTTCCCTAGTGACATTTACAGACTAACGAAACAGAAGCAAATGGGGAATTTCAGTACAATGGGGCAAAGGCCAAGAAAAAAAAAAAACTATAGCTTTATACAGTCAAAAAAGTATATAAATTCACCTTTTTGTCTCTTAAGGGAATAAATAATACTGGATCCTGAATTTAAATGTGTTTCATAAACAACAGTGCACTCAGGATCCTGTCTAATGTGGAAGCACAGCTAACACCAGCTTCTCTTTATTCTCCATCGCAAAACAGTAATTTAACATGTGGGCTCAACAGTGATTCTCTCTAGTATGTGGGTCCAACCTGAGAGTGCCGGCCGGCTCTAGATTGACATGTTGTCCCAACTGTCTCAATGTGAATTAACTTTGCTGCTTCTCATTTCTTGAACAAAAACTGTGATGTCTTTGTCCTTGCTTCTCTTGGGGCCTTGCTGTCCAAATAGAAGTTTCTGACTATCTGTCTCTCTGGTGGAAACTCTTTCAATATTGCTATGAATTTGCCTATCTGAGACTTTGCATGTTCATTTATTCAGATACTAATCCCTGACTAAAGTCTTCTACTTTGGCTAGAAAATCCTGGAAATCTCTTTCTCCATCACCCTGGAATATAACATCTCTTATCATGTGCATGCTGTCAACAAAATTACTCCCATCAGTCCTTTCCTTTGAATGTTTGAACAATTTTCTTAATTCAGACTCTCACCCTGTCTTACTATATGGCAAAATCTTCTTAACTGGTCTTGCTGCCTCCAGTCTTACCAATTCCAAACTACCTTTCACCTCACTGACAAAATGATGTTTCCAAAACATAAATATAAGCATGCCACTCTCTTATTCAAAACTCCTTTGTGATTCTCCATGCCACACAGATCTGAATCCAGGATTCTCAAAATGAGAAACAATGCTCTACTAGAGGAACCTAACCCCTCTGCCTGGAGCCCCATCCCCTGACATTCTCTATGTCATACGTTCATATTTTACGATTGCCAAATCATGTCAGCTTTTTTGCATTCATCAAACTGCTTCTCTACCAAGCCTTTCCTAGAACTTTGTTCTTTGCATGCTTGTTCTTTGCTTTTGACCTGGCTGGTGTCAATATTCATCTGAGACATCCACCTCCATGGCAGCTTATGCACACTTCTAATTATAGCTCTGATTTACAAGACTGAAATTATCTGCATATGTGTATGTCTTTCCTAAAGACCAGGACCAGGTCTTGTTCATTTTTAATACCCACGGCATGTAACAGCATCTGAGACATAGTAGTTTCTTAGCAAATTCTATTAAGCTGAAGAAAATTTGGCCTTACAATGCCTTGTCAGAACTTATTACAAAAATATATCCCTAATCTGTGGAAACTGCTTACCTGGCATTCCTTCATAACCATGTGATGATTAACACTGAGTGCCAAACTGATTAGATTGAAGGATACAAAGTATTGATCATGAGGATGTCTGTGAGGATGTTGCCAAAGGAGATTAACATTTGAGTCAGTGGGCTGGGAAAGGCAGACCCACCCTTAATCCAGATGGGCATAAGATAATCAGCTGCCAGCATGGCTGAAATATAAGCAGGCAGGAAAAATGTAAAAAGAGATACTGATGGAGCCTCCCAGCCTACATCTTCCTCCCATGCTGGATTCTTCCTCCTCTCGAACATCGGACTCCAAGTTCTTCAGTTTTGTAACTTGGACTGGCTCTCCTATTGTGGGACCCTGTGATCTTGTGAGTAAATACTTAATAAACTCCCCTTTATAAATATATCTATTCCATTCATTCTGTCCCTCTAGAGAACCCTGACTAATACAGACCATCTCAACCCTCTTCCTTCCCATAATTTCTTATTATTACCATTCATTAGCTATTTTACCTGTAAGTATAGTACAACTCTTAGTTGGACTTCATATTTTTATTATGCCACCAGTGCAAACAAAGCAGCTGTGATGCAATCTCCACCCAATCCTTGTTTTCTAGAATTAACACTAACAGAACAAATTCATTTGGCAGATTTATGAAAACAATTACTGAATGCCCTCAGAGGTCCTTCTAATACTGCAAGACATCAGAATGGACTATCTGAAGAGCAATTCTACTTTCCATATAGTTTTCTGTCCTCTGATTTCAGATCTTATCTTCAATACTTATGGAGCTGTCCAGTCACAGTTCATGGGAATTACAGTATTGTAACCCATCAATAACCTAAGCCATCTTTCTAGCAAATAGATTCAATTCCCCCTTAGACAGTTGGTCAGTGTGGTATTTTTTTATCACAACCTGTTTACACTGTAGAAGGAATAGTTGTCTCATGCAGTATTAGAACTGGTCTAATCAGAAGTTCAATCCCATTAAATGATAAGGGAAAACTGCTCACTAGCTCCCAAATTAAAGAGCTATGATTAAGAGTCATCTCTGGCTCTCATAATTTAACTGAACTACAGCAGTGAAAGCTTTCTGTTCAGAAATGATAAAGATTTTAACTTGAAAGAAAATTCTAAGTACATTGCTCTTGTTGTCAGAATTGTGAAGTTGAGAAAAAGAAAAAAGAGAAATGCAGTATCAATGCACAACCTAAGTCTCTGGCCAAAACATTCTGAGACAGCAAAACATACATATTCTAAATACCCTATTCAGGTGGCATAAATATAAATTTGCATGTGTTTCTATCAAAAATGGCTAGAAATGCAAAGGTTCACTGTTGTTAAAGCAGTAGAATAAAATTCTAATGTTCAATCACTATACTTTCATTTTCTTGTTAAGAATACTTTTTTTTAGGAAGCTTCTCCAATGCATAGTTGGCCTTCAAAGGTAAACCTTATCTTTCTATCACCTCCCATCAAATCTTACTCACCAATCTCAGGGCATTATATGTGGTTTTGCTCAAATATTCTCATCTTCATGCCACTGTTTTACCCATAACTAGCTACCTGGAGAACTACATATTTTTGTAAGACCAAGTTTAAATATTGCCTTTTTCCAGAAGCTATGATAAGCTGGCAGCATCATACCTTTCTCCCAGCACAAACAATGGAATTAGCTCTTCCTTCTTCTGTGTTCCTTTGTCAATGTTCACCTATATCTATAATCTGGTTCTTAATATTTCAACAGTTTTATTTTCCTTTATTCTCTAATTCTATGCCTACATATTTAACTTTTAAATGTTATAATATAAAACATGGAGGTTGCATAAATGGACTGCAGTGATATCTTTCCTTACAACTATGTATTATAGCCCCATATGCTCAGTTACATGACAAAATAAATAGCTAAACCAAATAGGATGGATTAAAGATCATAAATATAATAACTTTAGGATTCAAAGATTAATTACCTTGCTTTCTGCTAACCAGCGATGTGGGTCATAATGTATATCAGGACTAGATGAAAAAACCTACAAAAGAGAAAAGAGTCTATTAGAAATACATTTTTCTCTGACATAAACATATATAAATGAAATTCTTCACCACAGCATCCAAAAGTTTAATCCCCCAATTTAAGGATTAAAAAAAAAAAGGTTTGCCCCAAGTACGCAATCAGTTCCAAACCACCATTCATTTATATGACTCTTTACGTATGTAGTCATTAGTTTATGTATTAGCAATAATATTTTGATGAAAAGATCAACTAGCAAGTGCTATCATTGCTAGAATCTGTGGAGGCTGATTCTATGGAGTTCCATATGGCAATCACCTTCTATTAAAGTCAGTTTACTTCATTTTTGTTTCTTTTCCTCAGTCTTTTTCTACATAATACATTTCAAAAAGGTTAGATGTGATTACATAGAAACAACTCTTTCCCTCACTTATCCTTCTTTAATACTAAAACGGACATTTTGTCTCATCAATGGTGTCAATAGACAGAAACTCACTGACATGACTTGACACAAACATTGCTTTGTATTTCAAAATAATAACAAAATGCTACAATAATAGGTCATCTACACTAGCTGCTTTGACTTCCTTCATGCCAATTCATTTATAAAATTCCTTGCATCTGGCTTTGTCTTATTACTAAAGTACAACTGTATTCAAAGTTGGCAATGACTTTACAATGGCAAATACAAAATTTTTTCTCAATTCGTACTGTCATTGAACTCTGTGCTACAAATAATATTTTTGAAAACCTCTTTCTCAAATTTGGCTGTTTAAAAATATCTTATCCCTCTACAAAGAGATGTCTATTCCTTTGCTCAAAAACTTCCATATCTCCCGAGCTGTGTGCACACTGTTCCTTTGTCAGGAATATTGTTAACTCATTCAGAGAAATGCTGAAAGCATACTGAGTGCCTACCACAAACCACATACATGAATATTGCATTCTTATATTTTTCGAGACACAGTATCACTCTGTCACCCAGGCTGGAGTGCAGTGGCGAAATCTTGGCTCACTGCAACCTCTGTCTCCCGAGTTCAAGTGATTCTCCTGCCTCAGCCTCTGGAGTAGCTGGGATTACAGTCATACACCACCACATCTGGCTAATTTTTATATTCTTAGTAGTGACAGGGTTTCATCATGTTGGCCAGGCTGGTCTTGAACTCTTGACCTCATGATCCACCTGCCTTGGCCTCCCAAAGTTCTGGGATTACAGGTGAGAGCCAACGTGCCTGGTGAATATTGTATTCTTATATCCAACTTTCTATCTAAATCTCACCCAATTCTCTGTCCTCCCTGCCTCTTCAATGAAATTTTCCCTAATCACTCTAGTTCACATTATTTTCTTCCTCTTCCAACTCTCTACTGTGTTGCTAAATATTTGCAAACATCCATTTGTCATTGATTAGAATATACTTTTATTATTTTCTTTTTCATTCATGTATGTCATACATGCCAATTAAATCTTCTGTAGCCTAAGATATTAATGTTTAACATCAAAGTAAAAGATAACTAGATATAAGTACAAGTAATGTTCATATGTTATTATTTGCTTTATAGATTTATCTGTAGCTTCATGTTTAAGAAGATAGCCTTAACCATTTAACAAATAGTGAGTTTTCAGCACAGTATCTGGCACAGAGAACACAATACACCTCTGTTACTGCATATCAAGATGTTACTGTCAATAAATGGGCTTCAAGGTCTATTATGATAAGAGCACTATAACAGGCATTTGTCTTTAAAAATATAAAGAAAGAGAAGCCATATGTATTTGTGAACATATTATAAAAATAGGCCCTACAAAATAATGATAGGCAACATTAATTCAGTACCTACTAAGTGTAAGATATGTGACACTATAATATGTACCTTCTGGCCGGGTGCAGTGGCTCATGCCAGTAATCCCAGCACTTTGGGAGGTCAAGGGGAGTGATCACGAGGTCAGGAGATCGAGACCATCCTGACCAACATGGTGAAATTCCATCTCTACTAAAAATACAAAAATTAGCCAGGTATGGTGGTGGGTGCCTGTAAAAATCCCAGCTAATAGGGAGGCTGAGGCAGGAGAATCGCTTGAGCCTGGAAGGCAAAGTGCAGTGAGCCAAGATCACACCACTGAACATTAGCCTGGTGACAGAGCGAGACTCCATCTCAAAAAAAAATATATATATATCCATATATATATATGCACCTTCTATATCTTATCTTACTTTATCTTTTCAATGAGTGAACTTATAATTGAGGCCATGGGCCTAGGGCGGTGGATCACGCCTGTAATCCCAGGCAAGCGGATCACCTGGGATCGGGAGTTCAAGACCAGCCTGACCAACATGGAGAAACCCTGTCTCTACTAAAACTACAAAAAATAGCTGGGTGTGGTGGCACATGTCTGTAATCCCAGCTACTCAGGAGGCTGAGGCAGGAGATTCACTTGAACCTGGGAGGCAGAGGTTGCGGCGAGCCGAGATCGTATCATTCCACTCCAGCCTGGGCAGTAAGAGTGAAACTCTGTCTCAAATAATAATAATAATAATAATAATAATAATAATAATAATAATAATTGCTGGAGACATGAATTCTTAGAGACAAAAGAGTTTACATAACTTATCCAAGGTCATATATTAGAAATTCGCAATGACTTCCAATGTGAACCTATACCAGTCTTGATCCAAAGCCCATCTTCTTCAAACTCTAAAACTGAATGAATACTCAGACCAAATGTTATGAAAAGAGAGAAACTAAAATAAGTGCAGTGCAGAGCTAATCTATTTACTTGAACTCCTGAATTATCAAAAAAAAAAAAAACTGGCCTGTGTGAATGATACATCTTTAATTCAGACACTTTCCTAATTGTTTCATAATTGTAGTGATTTATTGTATGTCTGTACTTCATTGTCACTTACATATATTTACTAAAGTGGAATAAGTAACAAATACAGTGACTTGAAAAAGAAAAATGTAATTAAAAATAACATCAACAATGCCCAGGACTTTTCTCAAACTCATTTATTACATATCGATTTTCCAATCTATTCCATAGCACTGTTACTCTTGCTACATACAATGGCTGAAAATCTCATCAGCAATATTTCAGGAATCAAGAAATGACTAAATGGAATTATTCCTTTTTTGAAAACATTTTACATTCTTCCACACTCTCTCAGAACTATAAACTATAAAGCAAAGAATAAATTTTATTTTTATCACACCCCTGGGTGGTTTCTTGAGTATGTTTCTTGAGTGCTATATTCTTGAGCATTCATTTTTTCCCCCTAGGTTTATAGCAACAAAACAACAGAAGTTACTAATGAAGAGTCCCACAAAGAAAAAATAGTTGACTCTTAAAAAATTAATAGAATTTCCTTTCTTTTAGATTTACTTTCCACCCAAAACTTGGATTGAATTAGCCTTTCTCTAGGGGAAGAAGTGTAAAACCCATTACTACAGTCACTCCATGCCTGAAAACCTATAAAAAATTGCATTTTGGAATATTTTGGAAGGATAATTTGTGGTTCATAAAGAAGTAAAATATTTAAACAATCTGCACATCATGTTTTTGCCTGCAGTTTCTCATATATGCATGTATGTGTGTGCCTGTGTGTGTGTGTGTGTGTGTGTGTGTGTGTGTGTGTATCTTACAACATGATCCAAATGTTTTCATTTTACCTTCCCACATGATTGAAAACAAACCATCCTGTTACAAATATTTAAATGTAGCATAAATATTGCACTGCTAATATATACTTCTAGATAAAAATTAGGATTTTCAAAGCTATACATTCATCAAATCAATGCAAATATGACAAGTTTTAAATTTAAAAAGCAGCATTAGACAGAAAAAAAAATAAGTCAGAATTATAATAGGCCCTACAATAGCTCTAAAAAAGTTAGTTTTTACCCTAAAGCCAATTATTTCTCATATTAGACTCATACCTTTTCAAACTAACACTTGAACTTAAAAAAAAATCATAAATGGGAATACATATTGTAAAAATCCCATCAATTCTACCAAAGTCTATTAGTTAAAATATTTCCATTAAAGTCAAATTCTGAAAAAG
Organism: Plecturocebus donacophilus; assembly: GCA_004027715.1. Lineage (NCBI taxonomy): Eukaryota > Metazoa > Chordata > Mammalia > Primates > Pitheciidae > Plecturocebus > Plecturocebus donacophilus. Next base: position 50,604 of record PVKP010002389.1, read on the forward strand.
CCTTGACTGCAAGAGAATTATATTTTCTCTTAAACACAATTTAAGAGAGAAAAAAATACAGAGAGAAATAGCAAGAAAAAAAGAGGGGAACACAGTAGTATGAGAAAGGAACAGGAGAAGGACAAATAGAAGAGGAGAAGGACAAATAAATGTCAAAATAAATTGTACAAACTCCTGAAAAATAAAAAGCATTTCAACATAGTATCAAAATGTGAGTGCCATCATATCAAATGCAATAGAGGGGTAAATGATGCCAAACTGTAGTGTATTATCATTACACATATCAAAGCAATGCAATGCCATCTGTATGTAAAATAGCAGCAAAACCCATAGTTGACACAAGTGCTTACCTGCAAGGAATTCAGAGCATCCATGATCACTTCTGTTTTTATTTATCATTTTAATATGACTATACACTGGGTAGCAGTATTCTATTTGTTAAAATAAAGAAAACTAAATTAAATAAAATTTGTTTAAATAGGGAAGGCAGATAACATAGTGGTTGCTAATTTAGGTTGCAGAGTTAGACTCCATGGGTTTGAAGTCCTAATTTCTCATTTAACCAGATGTATAGCCAAGGGCAAGTTACTTAAACTGTCCAAATCTCCCTTTCTCTTAAGTGGATTTAATCCGAGTAACTAAAAATGGGTCGTTTCTGAGGATAATAGAGAGACTAAAGTACCACGTACACTACAGCACCTATACTATAGTACTCAATAGATGTCAGCCAGTAATATACTAACAGCAACAAAAATAGCTTGTCAGAGCGAAAAACTCAAATTCCAGGCCTCTTGACTCCAAGGGCTATCTCTCTTATAAGACATTTTTTTTTTTTACAGAGACACAGGCAATTCAATGGAATAACACCACTCATTCTCTCACCATGACTGTGCAATAGATCCAGTGCCTTGTTCTAAAAAATGCCAAATGTTATTTTGTTTCATAAAACTTTCCATAATAATCTGTCTACCAGACATTAAAATCCTATTATAATTATATATTAGGAAATTAACTGAAAATATAAGGTACAATGAGAATTCATTATTACTTTTAATTTTTCCATAGAGTCCTTGGAGAATGTTTTACAAGCTGCATCAATTTCCTTTCCTATCACACCAAGAATGGATTCCTGTTCAGTCTCCAAGCAAAGAAGTTGATCCTTGAGCTGCAATCTGGCCTCTTCCATCCTCCTTAAGTGCTCTTCTTCAATGCTTATATGTTTTTCCTAAGGCATTGACAAGAAATTAAACAAGTTGATTAGTATTAAGTGGAAGCAAGAAATACTTGAAATATCTGTTCAACCAACTAAAAGAAGTGGATTAGAAATCTGACTCCATCAGTCCCATTACTTTACTAAAATAAAACTTTAATCTACTCATTAACTGAGGCAAAATTACAGAGTTCCGTAGTAGGGCAGTTTGGGAACTGGTGAGCAGATACTTGGCAAACAAAATCATAATAATTCTCTAACAAAACAAAAAAAAGAAGTAGAAAAGAGAATCCTTTCCCATTTTATTAACATATTCTCACTAATGAATGAGAGACTAAAAGCTGATGTCAGACACTGACTTCGAGCTTTCACTGAACATAGTAAAACAGCAGAAAATATAAACTGCTAAATATGGGCTGGTAATAAAATAACAAAATCACTAGAATTGTATGTCTAAATGGTGGACCAAAGCCATGATGGCTGGCTATGACATCTTCAGTCATCACACTGTAACCTAGTCGTCTTCAACTGGCCTCTTAAATACAACAAAATCAGGAAAATTACGTGAGCAACAAACCCAGCCTGAATTGAAAAGAAAACAAGGAAATCCATTCATTAAGAATTATGAAAAGCAGAATGATGTTTTACTAAAAGAAACATAAATGATATTTCCCTTCAATTCAACTACTTTAAAAACAAATGAAACATCTTCTGCCAGAAAGGAAAGACCCTTTCATAATCTATCTTCTGTTCTTCTTGCCTCATCTTCCTCCTTTCCACTCTCTCAGAATTTGATGACTAACAGCATCTTAAATCTGCCTGCATATGTCTCCCCAGACCACATCTGACTTGTACAACTTGGCTTGAAGTTGTGCTACTTCAAAATGGGGCCGGTAGCCAAGAGACATTTATCTTGAGGAGTTCGCCTTAGTCCATCATCCAGGTCTGGATCTCAGCTTTGTAAACCTAGGCACTGAAATTTCTTTTTGGTACCCAGAGTGGTACCTTCAGCAGCAGAGTAACATTAAGCTCACAAGAGATTTTTAATGTGTATGAACTAGAAAGCCACTCAATTCACTACATTCATTTATGATGAGAACCATGACTACCGTATGAATCAGAATGTCCATGTCAGCATAACCAGTACATTTTCTCTCTATAGACAGATCTAGATGGGAAGGCAAACTATAATCAGACTATTGGTTAACAAACCGGAAATTAGAGCGAGGGGAGTTTGTTTTATCAAACAATGTTTAAACAGCATCGAGTTACTCAAAGTCCAGCATGTTCACCACGCATCAGAAATTTACGAACCACAATAACAGGGGTGCTCCATTCTTCTAGGCAGTGTTCGCATGGAGGGTGCTGAGGTATGTCTCCCTAGCTTTCTTCTTTTTCCACATTGAGTTTCTGTCCAAACTTTCCCTACCAATTGATATTAATACATCGTTTCTTTAGATTTATTGATATTTTCCCAAGTCTTGCTAACATTTAGGAGTTTTTTTAAAAAACTAACATCCCAGCTCTGAAAAGTATTTGATAATTCTATCATTTACTCATTAGAAAGCAACCTTATTACTAATCTCTAGGTGATACTTGCCTCCCTACTGTTCCTGTGTATCTACCACCTATATCTTCTTATCTAAGTTTATCCTTTAAGATGCTGTGTCCTTTCTTCCTGAACTCCCAAAACAAATCATTCCCATTGTATGTTAGGTATATCATAATTTTTAATTGTTTTTTCAAAATGTAATATAATTATTTGCTTGTATACCAATCTCCCCCAATAAACTGCCAATTTGGGGAGTCCACGAAACACCTTTTCAATCATTTTAAAACTCCCTCACTTTGCTGAATAAATGATTTAAACATTTTTTGAAGAATCAAATTCAATATGCCGAAGATGATTTCATCAATTACCATGCAAATCTGATAACCTCAGAGGCTCCTGAGGTGTGCTAGGAGGTTTCTCCCACACGTACATAAGGCCTCCTGATGGTGTAGGATTTTCACGGTCTGACACTGATAAAGAAAATAAATACCCTATCAGGGGCTACTGATGTATTCGAAGACTGCCCATATTTTACATCTAAGCAATTCAAAATAATGTTATAATTGATCTTTCTTTTCTCACTTCCCTCATAGCTATCTCTCATCCACTACTTTTCTGTGGTCTTCCTTACTTGTCTATTATAATAAGAAGACAGAACTATTTGATAATGTCAGAAAAACCTCTATAAGTTCACTCTCTTTAGAAAACATGGAAACTTCATTGTCCACTTACTGTCCTCTGTGGGAGAGTTGCATGCTATGTCCAAGCTCTCTTTGAAGTAAAAGCTATAGGACTATGGGCTCACATGGACCTTAGAGATCAGTAAGTTCAACTACTTGCTCCTTCAGGATTCCCTTATTTGGCATTTTAGACAGATGTGCCATCCAACCTCTAAATGAACATCTCAAGTGTTAAGGAACAGAGTACCTGACAGAGCTGTAAACTCTCTCCATCAGTGTCCGAGCTATATGCAACAATTAAAGTAAACAAACAAATCCTGCACCCCAACTAAGCCTTCTAACCTTCCATGTAAAAATTTCTGTTCTTTTCCTCTATATTTTATTGATTAGGTTTCAGAAACATAGTGGTCTCCATTGTCTGCTTGTATTCCAAGACCCTAAATCTAAGAGTTAAGTAAGCTCTTCTATACCATACTTCGGCGGTTGTAATTTCATTCATTCATTCATTCCCTCATTTGACAAATATTTACATAAGTCCTAGTCTAGACAAGACATTCTTGGGTGCACTAGAGATGGAGTAATTGATTGCTTCTTGGCCTTTTGGCTAAGATCAAGTGTGGAGATAGAGTAAACATAGAGTCAACAAATATTTCTATGAAACGTCATTACTTTTGTACCATTCTTCTGGTTTGGGCATATTTATTTGAAGAATAATTACGGAACCCAATGAATTAGGGCTTTCTCCCAGTTTCATGTTTTAGAAATAGGTGTGCTGACTAAGCAAATACAGCTAATTCTGAAGGAGGGGTGGGACCAGAAATTGGTCAAGGTTAATCCAAGTGTCCTGTTAGATTTAGAGACATTCAAATAAGTAAGGGCAGATGATAATATTTAGGCATTATTAAGGCTATTCTCAGGTCTTCTGGTCAATTCAGAGGGGGCAAATATCCCCTGATTCTACAAGATTAACAAAAAGCTACCACATTTCTAGAGAACCAGAGGCAAAATGTGGTATTTTGAGAATGCTTAGAAATACAGAAGACACAGTCTAACTTCAGTGTTTCAGGGTGAATGGACACAGATGCCTGGAGCTTAGGGAATGTACATAACTTCTTTTGGAGAGCAGGAAGGAAGGCAGATTAAGCTGACTACAGCAGTCTATGAGATCCAAGAAGAAAGATATCCTAGACAATGGCTGAGTTTGAGAAAGAACCTCAGAGAATAAACCAACCCCTAATTTTACATTTTAGGTAACCAAAGCTCAGACAAAGTAACTGGACTAAAGTGAAAGAACCTATTAAATACAACCCCATAACCTGATCCCCTGACTAGTATTCTCTCTTAAAATGCTAGAAAGGCCAAGGCCTTAACATTAGAATTTAGAAAAACAATGTGAAAAATTCAGAAAAGTTTTCAGTAGGTTATGTGGGGATTAATGTAGTCCTAAAGTAAAAAGAAGAAATCAAAAATTAAATTCTGAATGATTCTTATTATAAACAAAAATATATGACATATTGACATATTCAGAATAGAACACAATCAAAAGCACACTGAACATGCATAATATCCCAGATTTTTAGGGGCTATCCATTTATGCTAAATTAGTACCTGTGTATACACAAAATCTGCTTTAGTCCAGTTTTCAAAAGTGTGCTAATCACACACTAAACAAGGTATCGCTCCATCATCAAGACAGCAAAGGTTTTATGAAGCCTCTATTTTAGGACAAGAAAGGCTCATATTGTTGACACTTAAGTATAAAGAAAACATAAAACTGCTGACAATCTCATATAAACACATACACACACACTGTTGAGTGGTTTGATAAACTGATCTATAATTCAAAAAATAAGAAATGCTGTTGTATTTATAGATTTATGTTTCAGTGTGCTCTTTACAACTGAGAGCATTCACTTTCCTAGAGGTGCTAAAGATCATAAGGAGATAGATCTTATCAGAAATATAAAAACTTCAATAAAACAAGGGCATGTCCAAAATAGTATCTCTTTGGTAAAAGTTTATGAGATTCCTTCAATGTCTTAAGAGTTCCAGAAATGTCACTTTATTTACAATATGGCTATTACATGAAATAAAAACAGTTCATCAAACACCTTAAACAGAAATACTATGTTAAATAAAGTATACTGATATGACTAAATAAGTCATTAATTTACAAAGGTAATGGTTTTCCTTCACTGAAAACTACTTGAGTAAGCAAGTGTGACAATATTTCAGTCCCAAGGCCATCTTTACATACATCGACAAAGGGTAGGGGAAGATAGGATAAAAGGTAGAGAAAGAGAGAAATCAAATAATATTAAAGGCTGAAATTAAAACTAATGGAATTTAAGCAAAGTTACTGTAAATACAGCTTGTTAAAACTACTGACATGCACACATCTCCAAAAAATTTTTGAGGAAGAGTATTTTTGTAGCTTAAGATAACTATTGTACCTAAGCTTTAAATCCAGGACACTAATATTACAAGGAAAATTATAAAACTATCCTGAATAAAAATTGGATCTGTCTGGAAGCCATTTATCTGACTCTCTAAAGAGGCTCACATTCTTACACCAACAGTTGACTCAGCTGCAAAGAAATTAGGATACAACATGAAATGTGAACCACGGCAGAAACTACAAGAGTAACTAAAAGGGAAGATATCTGCAATGGATTTTATAGGAAACGTGGAAAGAATTTAAGCTCGAAAATTACACACAGCAGTTTCAACTGTCTTATAAAATGGCAAAAAAACAACACATCAAGTTCTGGTCACATCATAACCACTTTTTTCAAGCTTATTTCTTAAAACTAGATTTTTACATAATGGAGACCTCCTTAAACTCAAAACTTAGCTATATATGAAACACTTAGACAAATATCAAAAAATAAGACAAGCAAAAGTTAATTTAAACTCAAGAGTTCAGATGAATTTGAAAAATCTCCATGGATGCATCCAATGTGTATCGTTTGCCTCTGGGAAACAAACTCTTCTCAGGAATACACAGGCAAAGGGAGGGGAATTCCTAATTCAATATAAAAGACTAGTAACACACCTCTCCTTCATCCATATGAATGTTATAACAATGAAACATTATCTGAGTTCTTACACGACAATATTAGGTGTCCCTTCTCTGTGCTACCACAAGAAGTTATGATTAATAGTGCGTGAAGAGCATGTGAGAGCCGTAGTAAAATAAGAGAACTAATGGAAAAAAGGAATGGCAAATGGAAACACTGGCTATAAGATTTGATGAAGGTTAAAACTTGGGTATGAAAGGTATTGCAATCTATAACCTCTTTATAAAATTTCTGCTATGCCACTCACTACTCTGTGTGTCTTCTATGTCTGTCTCCTCATCAGACTGAGTTCCTCTAATGTGAAAATCTTATTCTTCTTTATTTAAATATCCCAGCCCCTACTAGACTGCCTCACATAGCAGTCATTTGATCAATCTTGCTGGAACATATATCAGCTTTTATGTTCTACTCATTGACAAGTATTTTTTGAGCATATTAAATGTGACAAGCATACAACCAACAATACAATTTTTAAAAGTCATAAGAAAAAAATTTTTAATCTCTGAACTCAAATAACTTTTTGTCCCACAGTAAGCTAGTTTTCTTTTGTTGCCACAGTAACTGACAAGTTACTGACAATCATCTTGTCAGTAGCAGGCTATTGTAACTATCAAGACAAGATGGTATCACAATAATGAGAACCCTGGAAGTGGTAAGAAGTAATCAGATGCAGAATCAATTTTAAAGTAGAGTCAATAAGATCTGCTGATGAACCAAATATGGGTCCATGTGTGAGACAATGAGCTGGTTCTTTACATGTATTTAACAGGCAAAGGAACACTGTAAATCCTACTCTAAGATTGGCTTCTAAAACAAAAATGCTACTATTTTGTGGGTTAGATACACTCTCTTCCTTCTTTGATAGGCAGAGGAGTGCTTTATGCTATTTCCTTCAAAAGTGGGGAAGAAGTTATGATTAACATTGTGTTAAGAGTATGCAAGAGCCTTAGTAAAACAATGGAGCTAATAGAGAAAAGGGATAGCGTATCGAAACACTGGCTATAAGATTTGACGCAGGTAAAAACTTTAATGTGAAAGACTTTCCAATCTCTAACCTGGTCTTAGGCAAGCTTACAAAAGTTTGTTTCCATAAACCAGAATCAAAAAAATGGAAATTCTAATTTAAACTTTTAACCTCATTTAAAAAAATTATTCTGCCTCAGGCTTTTCAGTATCTTTTTCTAGGAAAGTATTGAGCAATACAAAGACAATTAGCAGCATAATCAAAAGGTGTTAGGATATATATTGGACACATTCCTAGAAATTAGTATTCAAAGTTGAAATAAAAAATCCTTTCTAAATGATACTTTATGCATTCATTAAGGTTTGTACTTATTACACATTTCTCTCAAGACAAATGCCTGGAAATAGAAATAACATGCATTATTTAAAAATCAGCCACTTTTGACACATTTCTATTTCTGAAACAAAATATGGACAAGGGAACAAACAACTAGAGTTTCAAATTATGCATTTGGAACGAACACTGTTGAATTTTCAAAAGAAAAAAATTATCATTCATCTGGAAAGAAATATTTACAAGGTCACAGTGTCTTTTATTTTTAATTGTATTTGGGCTCTGGGGTACATGTGCACATCCTGCATCCTGCAGGATTGTTGAATAGGTACATACGTACCATAGTGGTTTACTGTCTCAATCCCCCCCACCTCCATCACCTACATCAGGCATTTCTCCCATTGTTACCCTCCCCATCCTCACCAAACCCCCTTGCTGTCCCTCCCCTCCCCTCCACCTCCCCACCTAGCCCTGTGAGTGTTGTTCCCTTCCCTGTGCCCAGGTGTTCTCATTGTTCATCATCCACCTATGAGTGAAAACATGTGGTGTTTGGCTTTCTGTTCTTGTGTCAGTTTGCGGAGAATGATTGTTTCTATGTTTATCCATGTCTCTACAAAGGACATGAACTGATCATTTTTTACGGCTGCATAGTATTCCATGGTGCATATGTGCCATATTTTTTTTGTCCAGTCAGTCATCAATGGGAATTTGGGTTGGTTCCAGGTCTTTACTATCATAAACAGCACTGCAATGAACATATGTGTGCATGTGTCTTTATGATAGAACCACTTATAATCCTTTGGGTATATACCCAGTAATGGGATTGATGGGTCAAATGAAATTTCTATGTCTAGATCCTTGAGAAATCGCCACACTGTCTTCCATAATGGTTGAACTGATTTACACTCCCAACAGTGTAAAAATGTTCCTTTTTCTCCACATTCTTTCCAGCATCTGTTGTCTCCAGATTTTTTAATGATCACCATTCTAACTGGTGTGAGATGATATCTCAATGTGGTTTTGATTTGCATTTCTCTAATGACCGGTGATAATGAGCATTCTTCATATGTTTGTTGGCCACATATTTGTCTTCTTTTGAAAAGTGTCTGTTCATATCCTTTACCCACTTTTGAATGGGTTTGTTTTTTTCTTGTAAATCTGCTTTAGTTCTTTGTAGATTCTGGATATTAGCCCTTTGTCTGATGGGTAGATTGTGAAAAGTTTTTCCCATTCTGTTGGTTGCTGGTTTATTCTAATGATTGTTTCTTTTGCTGTGCAGACACTCTTAAGTTTAATTAGGTCCCATTTGTCTATTTTTGCTTTTGTTGCCATTGCTTTTGGTGTTTTAGTCATGAAGTCCTTGCCTGTGCCTATGTCCTGAATGGTTTTGCCTAGGTTTTCTTCTAGGGTTTTTATGGTATTAGTTATGTTTAAATCTTTAATCCATCTGCAGTTAATTTTTGTATAAGGTGTAAGGAAGGGGTCCAGTTTCAGCTTCCTGCATATGGCTAGCCAGTTTTCCCAACATTATTTGTTAAGCAGGGACTCCTTTCCCTATTGCTTGTTTTTGTCCGGTTTACCAAAGATCAGATGATTGTAGATGTGTGGCGTTGCTTCCAAGGCCTCTATTCTGTTCTATTGGTTTATATCTCTGTTATGGTACCAGTACCATGCTGTTTTGATTACTGTAGCCTTGTAGTATAGTTTGAAGTCAGGTAGTGTGATGCTTCCAGCTTTATTTGCTTAGGATTGTCTTGGCAATGTGGGCTCTATTTTGGTTCAATATGAAGTTTAAAGTGGTTTTTTTCCAGTTCTGTGAAGAAGGTCATTGGTAGCTTGGTGGGGATACCACAGAATCTATAAATTACTTTGGGCAGTATGGCCATTTTCATGATATTGATTCTTCCTAACCATTAGCATGGAATGTTTTTCCAGCTGTTTGTGTCCTCTCTTATTTCCTTGATCAGTGGGTTGAAGTTTTCCTTGATCTTTTACCTCGTGTGTTATTTGTATTCCTAGATATTTTGTCCTCTTTGTAGCAATTGTAAATGGGAGTTCACTCATTATTTGGCTCTCTGTTTGTCTGCTATTGATGTATAGGAATGCCTGTGATTTCTGCACAATGATTTTGTATCCTGAGACTCTGCTGAAGTTGCTTATCAGCTTAAGGGGAGTTTTGGGCTGAGACGATGGGGTCTTCTAAATATACAATCATGTTGTCTGCAAATAGGGACAATTTGACTTCTTCTTTTCCTAAGTGAATGTTCTTTATTTCTTTTTCTTGCCTAACTGCTCTGGCTAGAACTTCCAATACTGTATTGAATACGAGTGGTAATAGAGGGCATCCCTGTCTAGTGCCAGTTTTTAAGGGGAATGCTTCTAATTTTTGCCCATTCAGTATGATATTGGCTGTGGGTTTGTCATAAATAATTTGTATTGTTTTGAGATACATTCCACTGATACCTAGTTTATTGAGAGTTTTTAGCATAAATGCCTGTCGAATTTTGTCGAAGGTCTTCTATCTATTGAGACAATCGTGGTTTTTGTCTCTGGTTCTATTTACGTGGTGAATTACGTTTATAGATTTGTGTGTGTTGAACCAGCCTTGCATCCTGGGATGAAGCCTACTTGATTGTGGTGGATAAGCTTTTTGATGTGCTATTGGATTTGGTCTGCCAGTATTTTATTGAAGATTTTTGCATCAATGCTCATCATGGATATTGGCCTGTAGTTTTCTTTTTTAGTTGTGTCTCTGCCAGAGTTTGGTATCAGGGTGATGTTGGTCTCATAGAATTAGGGAGGATTTCCTCTTTTTGCATTGTTTGGAATAGTTCCAACAGGGATGGTACCAGCTCCTCTTTGTATGTCAGGTAGAATTCAGCTGTATACCCATCTGGACCTGGACTTTTTTTTGGTCAGTAGGCTATTAATTGCTGCCTCGACTTCAGACCCTGTTATTGGTCTATTCAGGGTTTCAACTTCTTCTTGGCTTAGTCTTGGGAGTGTGCAAGTGTCCAGGAATTTATCCATTTCTTCCAGATTTACTGGTTTACGTGCTTATGAAGCTTAGTTTGGCCGGATATGAAATTCTGGGTTGAAAGTTCTTTTAAGGATTGTTGAATATGGACCCCCATTCCCTTCTAGCTTGCAGGGTTTCTGCTGAGAGATCCACTGTGAGTGTGATGCTCTTTCCTTTGTGAGTGACTCCACCTTTCTCTCTGGCTGCCCTTAGGATTTGTGCCTTCATTTCAACCCTGGTGACTCTGACAACTATGTGCCTTGGGGTTGCTATTCTTAAGGAATATCTTTGTGGTGTTCTCTGTATTTCCTGGATTTGAATGTTGGCCTGTCTTGTTAGGCTGGGAAAGTGCTCTTGGACAGTATCTTGAAGAGTGTTTTCCAACTTGGATTCATTCTGTCACGTTCAGGTACGCCGATCAAGCGTAGATTAGGTCTTTTCACATAATCCCAAAGTTCTTGGAGGCTTTGTTCATTTCTTTTCACTCTTTTTTCTCTAATCTTGCCTTCTCGTTTTATTTCATTGATTTGATCTTCTATCTCTGATATCCTTTCTTCTGCTTGATAGATTCAGCTGTTGAAACTTGTGTATGCCTTGCGAAGTTCTCGTGCTGTGTTTTTCAGCTCCATCAAGTTGTTTATGTTCTTCTCTAAGCTTGTTATTCTAGTTAGCATTTCATCTAACCTTTTTTCAAGGTTCTTAGTTTCTTTGCATTGGGTTAGAACATGGTCTTTTAACTCAGAGAAGTTTTTATTAACCCCCTTCTGAAGGCTGCTTCTGTCAATTTGTCAGATTCATTCTCTTTTTTTGTTCCCTTGATAGTGAGGAGTTGTGATCCCTGGGAGGAGAAGAGGTGTGCTGTTCTTTGTTGGTTTCATCCTTTTTGCAGTTTTTTTTTCCCTTCTTCAAGGATTTATCTCCCTTTAATCTTTGAAATTGGTGATTTCCGGAGGAGTCTCTGAGTGGATGTTTTTTCTTTTGAGGTTGGAGCTGTATCTTTTTTAGCCTGTAGAGGGCGTTGCTGGGCTCTCTTGGGTTCAGTCAGGTTGTTGGGTGGGTGGGTGAGATTGGCCTCAACTTCCCAACGGTGTCTCTCCTTCCCCGGCTGGATCTTCCTGGTTGGGGTGAAGCTGATATATTGGCTGCCAAGCTCTCTAGCGAGGGCTTCAGTTTGAGTTCTGTGGAGGTGGAGCCTATCAGGCCTTATGATCTGTTTCCCTGCTTTCAACTCTGCCTCCCTCGGTGGGACTGTCCATCTCGTTGGCATTAGTCCAAACTCCTACCCAGGTCCCTGTGACAACTTGCCAAGCCCGGCGGTAGCCGCTACTCAGATTTGCATCGACTACCCATGGCGCCCCACCCTGGCAGGGTTCTCGTGGACGTGGGTTGCAGGAGGGATGAGGTAAGCACAGAATCTGAATTGGAGCACCGATGGGGTTAGGTCCCCTAGCCTTCCAAGCTGGCTGCATGTTTCAGGTGGGGACGAGCCCCCGCCTTGATTTGCCCCCCTGGGCGGCTCTCGCCCTGCAGCTCCTTCCCTGGGTCTATTTTCAGTGCCCTATCAGTCCCACAGAAATGAACCCAGCACCTCGTTTGGAATTGTGGTCCTCTAGCCCTCTGTGTATCATTCACTGGGAACTGCATGCCTGTGCTGGCTTCTCTCAGCAATCTTGGCGCCCCTCCCACCCTCCACAGTGTCTTTAATAACCATCAAGATTTCTTCCTCTCCTCTTTTTTTTCTTAAAGAATACTGAAGCTTGCATTTATTCTTATGAAAGAATATTTTTTAAGCTTAAAAATAAATGTCCAAATAAAATAACATGTATATAACAAGCACCTCCTAGGTGTTTTTCCTAAAATGTACTGAATATTGCTTGTTCAACATTAAACAACAAAATGAATTGAGTCAATAAGCAATTTAAATGCTGATGTAAGAGAAACTAAATGAAAATAAACCCAGACATTCACTGTATCTTCCCTTTTAGGGTCAACCAAAGCCAGCTAAGACTGCTTAACTGCAAGCAAGGCACTGAAACAGATGTGATACAGAACTTTCATGTGGCCTATTCCATTGGCTTTTTACACCTCAACCAATGGTATACATTATTTAGCCTGATACCAACACTAAGGGGATCTCTCACACCTGGGAGTAAATGTAATCAAGCTAATAGTAAAGGATTTTAATGGAAAGTGCAGAACACATTTGCTTTCTCTAGACCCTTATAGTTATCAACCCCTCAGTGAGTTAACCATGAAATGGCAGGTCTCTTAATCAAGTCCAAGTCAGGGGTGGGTACAACTTGGAAACTTTGACTTTACTCCTGGAATTCACTTAAAATCAACCTCTTTGATTGGAAAAAGTTGGTAGGAAAGTCGTTGCCAATTGAATCGTTTCAAAAAAGCATCACCATAGCTGTGTTCTAATTCAGAAAGTAGAAACCGGAAGTATTTCTATCCACCTTTATTTTTTCCCCTCTCTCTGCCACAGCTGCACGTATAAATGCAGCCACTTCCTTCTCATTGTATATTCACTTCATTTTTACATTATAAACTTTTTTCTTAACATCTGATATCATGTTTCATAAATGGGAAGCACTGTCATTTCAGCCTACTCTGTAAAAGTCAAGTACTACTCTGGGCTTAATGACTACATGTGATTCAATTAAGCATACTTTAAGTGAAAACTCCTAAAATGTATCATTTGCCTTCAACCATTTTATAATTTTTTTTTTTTTTTTACAAAGACAGGAATCTGACAAGAAATTACTCATAACATCCTAGTTAGTGTTTACTTAGAGTATCTGGTTTAAATTTGCTTCCAAATTAATGTGTGGTGGCTACAACTTTATTCTACTCACACAACTTAAAATAGCTGTAGCACCAAAAAAAGACCACAATCTGCCTAAAAATGGCCAAAAGTGTAAACATTAAAGTAAATGCTAGAAGTCACTAGCTCAGTTGTTCTATTTTTCTGATTTCTCTAGGAAAATCTGAAGTCAGAAAATTCTGCCTGCTATCATCAAATACCTCTTAGTCAAAAATGTGACAATGTGATTTTGCAAAGTAGTGAGGACTTCTTAAAATAGACATCTGACAATAATATATATATTTTTCCACATCATCAAAAAATAGCAATCCTAAACAGATGGTTAAATTAGAAACACAAAGTTTAAAAACACTGATTCACTTTTTCCTTTCATAGATATCTTTTATGTGGAAAGTTCAGGTTTTAATTAAATTTTTCTAACAAAATCATTGATGACTCACATTCCAAAATTTGTCAGACTAAAAAATAAAAGAGTATATGGTAATTTGTTGAATGTAATAACCCTAAAATTTAAATTCAATGCTAAGAGTTCAATGAAAAGACACAAATGTCAATCATTTTGTTGGCAATAAAGGAGAAGAATATAAGCAATGTATGCTCATATCCTGTTTCTACCATGTTTCTATGCAATGTTGAGCAAGTCACTATATTCTCTCAACTTTGGTTTCCACCATCTGTAAAAATGGGCACCATAAATACACTTGCAAGTGTGAATTGTAATTACCATTTTTTAAAGATCCATATGTTGTATAAGAAAATGATTTCAAGTGTTTTTATCCAACATAATGACAGCTTTAAAATGTTACTATATGTCACTTTATAAGTGACTTAAATAAAGCATTTCATAGGAAGGAACAAAAATGCATTTCTATGTATCCTGGTCTACTCAACACAAGTTCCTATCAATTGCTATAGCCTTAGATGTCTCATAATTTGTGGTCTTAAAGTATCTCTTAATTGTTTCATTGAAGTTTTTCTCATCTTCTGAAAGATTTAATGGTAGAAATTAAGTTCCTCTAAAGAGAACTAAGTATAACTATTGAAATAACTACGTATTAAATGAGATAGCTGGGTATCTCCAGTAACACTATCCAGAAATGGTTCTTACTGATTCTGATACAATGGAAAGAATAGGATTGGTAACCCTGAGTCCTGTTTCCATTTCTACCCAAGGATAGCTGGGAGTTCTTGGATAAGTCACTTAATTCTTTGGGCTAGAACCTCATCTGTAAAATAAGGTATTGGGAGCTGACCTTGTCTTTAAGATTATGTTTCATCTGACCTCATGTTTAAAATTCTTATACACTTTAAAATAACACTGATACCAGATGTTTTGGGGAATTAATGATATGGATAGTACCATGGAAATAGTGGGTAAAAGAGGTGGCAGTTCTCTGGCAAAGGCCGTACCCACAAATCTGGAAACCCATGTCCCTAAATGAAAACAAAAATTCCTGTTTATGTGCCTGTAAGTTGCCTTTTGGCCCACCTACCTCCCTATCCTGTACCCATAGAAACCCCAAACTCCTGGCTCCATGAGCAGAAAAGAAAATAAACAGAAAGGCAGAAGAATGGCAGAACAGTGTGACAGACAAAAGAGAAGGAGTGTCTGAACATCGAGAGGAGTTGGGTTGGGGACAGTTAGAGAGACAGTCCACTGGACGACCAAACTCCAGGGGAAGATCGTCTTCCCATTCCATCCCCCTTCCAGCACCCCATCCATCCTGCTGACAGCCACCTCCATCACTCAGTAAAAACCCCACATTCATCCTTCAAATATGTGTGTGAACTGACTCTTCCTGAATGCTGGACAGGACCTGGGTACCAAGACAGCACTGAGCTGGTTAACACCTAAGCCATCTGGGGATGGCAAGGCTAAAAGAGCACACTGTGACACATGCCTACTAGGCTTCAGGAGTCATAGACACCCATCTCTGGATGATGCTGTGGGGCCGGATCCCAGAGGTACTTGCCCCAGCTCCTGCACCTGCCCGTCTGTGTGCTCCCCCTCCCATAAGAGGTTTCAGCGTACATGGCAGCCAAAAAGACAAGCCACACACCCCTGTCGCACATCCTGTGAGGGGGGTCAGGGAACTCCCCCATTTCATTATCAGCTTTGCCTCAGTAATCCAGTGGTAACTTGTAAACTCTGAGACAATACTTATTATAGAAAAGTAAACATATAGATTTTTCTGGAGCAGAAAACCTGAAAAACTACTGAAGAATCTTGCAACATTGTCAAGGCTAGCTAACTAAAAGGTGTAAGACAGCATCTCTTGTAACAGAGGAAGCTTCTTGTATATATGAAATGAAAACAATCAGTAAAATTAAATTATTTCTTCACTAACACTGGAAAATAAATGTCTTTGTTATATTTGTGTTCAACTTAGGAAAACAATCTCATAATATTTCTATCATTTCCTTTACAAATTTTTGTCATTGTGTATAAATACAGCTGCGTAAAATATTGTATATGTTATTTGATAAAACAGCCATATTTATAAAACATAAGGATGAAGAAAACATGTAGTATGAAGAGAATAATCTATAAAATAATGTCAATTTTCAGTATTAACTATTTTTAAAATATACAAAAAAGTTCAAAATTAAAATCAGTTTTTCTTTTAATACATCTACTACAAAATTACTTGTATCTTTACAAAGATAGCCAATGTCATTTATAAATTCATAGCTATTTGCATAAGAATTTTTTTAAATTACATCAGATGCAGATCTGGATAGAACAGACATTTAAACCTTAGTTATGTAAACTTTAATGCTGACTGGTTGAGCAAAAATGATTAAATTATGCACAAACTCTCGTTGCTTCAAATTCCAGTGAAACCAATAAAAATATATTTCTCATAGAATAAACAGGTAAATGTCAGGAAAATCAAAGGATTAATATTTAAAACAAAGGAAGAAATAAAATATTTCACTGTAAAATGTAAGCAAAGGGAATAATACATTTTAATGATACCATGGATGGGAGAAAATTCTTTCCGTAATATTTCAGGGTAGCTTTTTTACCCTGGTTAGAATCTCATAATAAAGTACCAAATGGATATGCAAAAATCTGTGGGTTGCATAACACTTGTTCTCTTTGTCATGTAAAACTGAAAAATAACCTTTGACAAAGCAAAATCAGATGTTGGAAAAAATGCATTTTAATACCACATATCACCACTGAATGCAAGAGGAAAATATGCTAAAGTCAGTTATTCTGTGGATATCTAGCAACAGCAGTGTTCTATCACTGTTTAATGCTATCACTGATGCTAATGATTTATATAAATTTTGATGCAGTTTTAATATTTCTTAGCTTATCAGGTAATAATAACATAACATGAAACATATCTAAAACAAATCACACAGTCAAAATAATAGCAAGGCTTTAAAAAAAAGGTTGTGTGTATTGGTAGCCTCAGTAACATCACACACTGATGTTGGGGATGGGCATGCAAAATGCCACTTTGTTAGGCAAATCAGAAAGCTCCACACCCCACCAGCCACCCCTTTTGATTATAGCTGAGCTGGCCCTTCAATCCATAAGGCCTCATTTATCAAATTCATTGCATTGCTTACATTGTAATTTTCAGGCTACTAGTCACTGGGTTTTCCTTCCTTGAAAATATATTTTTATTTTGTTTTCTTGCTTTTATCTGCCCTAGACTGGCCACTTTGTACATATGTGTATGTGTATCCATACTTCTTTACATTTATACATATATGTATGTGTCAGGCTCTGTGCCTGATCTTGGAGATGGAAATATGACAAAAATGTAATTCCTCTCCTCAAATATCAAGCTTAATTATAAAACTGCCCACCTGTTTGGTTTGCTTAACACATGTCCCTTCAGTATTACTTGCTGATGAACCTGCCAGCTCTTTGCGTATGTGTACCTCCTTTGTGAATCAACTGTTTCAAATGATTCAACATAGTCTGGTTCTAAACTTCCAGTCAGCAAAGTCCTGTGGCTTTATTATTAGGTAAATCCTAGGTACATTCTTTTTATTACTACCACATCATTAGGCTGACTGTAGGCAGTCATTCCATATATGCCAATCAGTTGACTGCTTGGTTGAACCAGTAGTCCAAATATATTTGGAAACGTAACAATAACAAAATAATGGCAGCTACCACTAACTGATTTCTTATTAGATACCAGATACCATGCCAAGCACTTTACATACGTTCTCACACTTAATCCTAAAAAAAGGTATTATTATGCCTATTTAAAGGATGATAAAACTGAGGCTCTGAGTTTTAAATAACTTGCCTAAAGCCACACAGATAGAAAAAAATTCAAACTCAAAGTTTTGCCCATAATCGTTATTGCTATACTACCTCTCAAAGAGAAAGTCCCTATCTGTAGTTAGCTCAATCCAACAAAATTTGATTCATAGCTAACTAAATTAAAGATTGGATCAAACACAAAAAGGTAAATCACTCTAAAGTACATAGCAATCATGTATACCAAAAATAAATATTAAAGATTAGAAAGCATATAAACTACATATATATAAGTGTGTGTGTGTAACATTAAGATTTTATACCATTTTAGGCTACAGACACCATCTTTTCTCTCTGTTAGCACCCACTGTCATGACTTGAGTATACAGTTAGTCAACAACAAACCTGTATCTTAACCCTGTCCTATCCTCAACATCCAGCACAATGCCTGCCACATAGCAGATGATCAATACATAGCAATACTATAATAAAATCATTAACTCTTAAAGCTCTATTCTGAAGTGAATGTCTAACTTATATGAATGTGTGATAACACATGCATCTGAAATATCATAAATAGAATCTGTGATGAAGCATTTATTTTAAGTAAGCAAGGTATACTTGACATTTTGGCTCACTGCAACCTCCTCTCCTCCACCCAGTTCAAGTGATTCTCCTGCCTGAGCCACCTGAATAGCTGGGATTACAGGTGCCCATCACCACAGCCAGCTAATATTTGTCTTTTTAGCAGAAATGGGGTTTCGCCATGTTGGCCACGCTGGTCTCGAACTCCTGACCTCAAGTGATCTGCCCACCTTGGCCTCCCAAAGTTCTAGGATTACAGGTGTCACTATCACACCCAGGGGACATTTTCAACATATCAAAGTTTTCACCACTATTTCTTAAATGCAGCTAAAGAAATATAAAACATAGCAATGCAATCTTCTGGCTAATTTCATAAATCAGAATTGTATTATGAAAAAGTTGAAAAATTTAGCATTATCACCAGAGCCACTACAACCTGGCAATAAATACATTAAATACATATGAACATTAGACACAATCCAAACAAAACATGACATAGAACTAACTGACAGCTATTGTGAAGACTGTAGGCCTAAATTTAGCAACATAAGCACGTTTACTCATAAACTCCTAACTTACACTTTATTTCCTTGGCTTTAACAATAATTAGAGAACTATATATATATAATTAATTTTATGTTTATATATATAAATTTTTACTACTCTCTATATATTAATAGTAGCAACATTTGATACACAACAAAAAGCAGAAAGGTAAGCAAAGCACTAAGAAAGTTTCTTCCTAGAAGTTTATGAGTAGTATTTTTTTTTTTTTTTGAGACGGAGTTTCACTCTTGTTACCCAGGCTGGAGTGCAATGGTGCGATCTCAGCTCACTGCAACCTCCACCTCCTGGGCTCAAGCAATTCTCCTGCCTCAGCCTCCCAAGTAGCTGGGACTACAGGTGTGAGCCACCATGCCCAGCTAATTTTTGTATTTTTAGTAGAGATGGGGTTTCACCATGTTGACCAGGACGGTTTCGATCTCTTGACCTCATGATCCACCTGCCTTGGACACCCAAAGTGCTGGGATTATAGGCATGAGCCACCGCGACCAGCCTATGAGTAGTTTTATGACAGTCCACCCAGTGCTAATTCCTTTCACCATCGATTTTAGTAACCCTGATTGAGGACATATGTGCATTCATTTGTCCCATGTATATACTGTCTTATCCTTTTATCCATACTTTGATGGTCATTTTTTCCATTTCCTTCTATTACCTTCAATTTCAAATCCCTTCATGATGTGAGTGGAAGACAGAGAAAACAAATTTAAATATTCTGTCATCTATTCTTAGTTAACTTTTTGCCACAAGAGAACCTCAGAAGTAGTGACTTCTAAAAATATCTACTACATCCAACACCTGATATATGGAAGTCACTCAATAATTTTACACATCTACTCAAAGAAAAGCAGTGAGCTGGTGTGAATGTACCAAAGTTACAACCTTCTCACTATGAGAATTAACAATCACAGTGCCTACCACATAAGTGAACACTTAACCATTACATATTTTAAGCCTCAGTTTTGTCACAGATTAAAAGGGATCAATAAAACCTAACTGCTATAGACTGAACATGTATATCCCCCAAATTCATAGTTGAAACCTAATCTCCAGTGTGATGATATTTGAGGGTGGAACCCTTGGGAAGTGATTAGGTCAAAAGGGTAGAACCCTCATGAATAGGATTAATGTCCTTATAATAGAGACCCCAGAGAGCTCTCTCTTCACTTCCATTATGTGAAGACACAGCAAGAAGAAGCATCTATGAACCAGAAAGCATGCCCTCACCAGACACTGATTCTGCCAGCACCTTGATCTTGGACTTCCCAGCCTCCAGAAACATGAGAAATAAATTCCTGTTGTTTGTATTCCATCCAATCTATAGCATTCTGTTATAGCAGCTCAGACTAAGACACTAACCCAAAGAGTTGTAAGGATTAAATGATGAGTAGACATAGGTAAATCAGTTGGCATAAATATCTGACATAGAGTAGATCCTCAATAAATCATCATTCCTTTCTTTTCTACTTCATCTCTAAATTCCTATTTTGAGAAACAGAAAAAGATTAAAATCAAATTTTTGCACTTCAAATGTATTAGAAGCTGAATGAGTGGTTGAAAGAATAAAAGTCACAGCATTTTAATAAACTGTCATTTTTTTTTCTGTACCAATACAACTTTCCTGTGAAAGACCACAATTATTTATTAATATATAAAATATTCTAGAAGAAATTAAAATTGAAATTAGAATTCACTCATATTTTTACCCTTTCTTCTAGTTGATCCTTCAAACACTGATATTTTAGCTTCAGTTTTTTGTTCTCATTTTCATTCTGGGTTAATTCCTCTGTCAGTCTGTCACACTGTGATTTCAACTTCTCCAGCTGACAATGATGGACTTTAGCCATATTCTTCTCTTCTAAACTTTCAGCCTGAGAAAAAGAGACGGAAAATAGAGAAAGTCCACTAGCCATAGCCAAAATACACCAGAGAAATTACACATTTTAAAACACATTGAGATTTTAGCTCTTTCAAAGCATTCATATATAAACATTAAACAAACAGGAAATGTTCTTTGCAGTTATTCAATCGCTCATCAGTATTTACCAAGCATTTACGAAGTGACAGATACTGGACTAGATGTAAAAATAACAAATATAAACAGTAAGAGAGGCAGATGCAACAATCTATTTGGCAACATTGAATGAGAAGTGCCTATCAAAGGTGTAAGCTGGATATTTTGGAACTCCAAAGAAGAGACACCAGCTCTGGTAAGAGGGGAAGGAGTTATTAGAGAAGTGTCCCAAAAGGGAAATACTAGGAGATGTTACTAACTGATAAGTTCCCTGGTCTATAAATGAGGCTTAACATTCCTGTTCGACTTCACTCCTGGTTTCTATGAAATAACTGTGTACTTTTTATATAAGTCATTATCAATATTACTCTTAAGGGGCTAAAAAGTATTATGAAGTGTAACACCCAAGAAACTACAAACATAATATGAAAAAGTTTACCAGTGATTTTTTTCAACATCAGTAGTATAGTAAAATATCTATTTATTGATCTTTAGGGTATAAGCAGAATCAGCTTTAAAAAAATATACTTTGAGAATAATCTATTCTATATAGGGAATTCAGTAAAGATTTGTCAGGTATGTGAACTTAAAGAATTTTAAAATAACAATAATTAAACACCGTGTGCCAGACACTGCTCCAAGACCTTTTGGTATATACTTGTTCCTCATCCTCACAACAATCTGTGAGAATGAAATAAGGTATTACTATTGCCCTTATTGCAATAAGAAGAAGAAATAAAAGAAAGCTAATCACTTGCCCAAAGATACACAGTGAGTAAATGCAGAGTCAGGATTTGAACCCAGGAATTCTTTCTAATGTCCATGCTTTCAACTACGCCACACTGCCTCCCAAAAGGTACAATATCTTCAGGTTTTAAAAACCAACTTGATACAACTAGAAATGCTAACAAAACACATCGACCAGTTGCTAACAGTCTGTAAGCAATCACATTTAATCTGTTTAAAATATGATTTATTGCCTAAAATACATGTTTATTTTTATATATCTTCAGGTTTTAAAAACCAACTTGGTACAACTAGAAATGCTAACAAAACACACCGACCAGTTGCTAACAGTCTGTAAGCAATCACATTTAATCTGCTTAAAATATGTTTTATTGCCTAAAATACATGTTTATAAGTTTATTATGTGAGTTTAATTAGGTATGTAGGAACATAATCAATGGAAACAATTTCCTGAAAGAAAGAAGTTTTGTGAGTTTTAGACAAAATCTGTATTTACTCCACAAAATTTACCTAAGACCTGATGCCACATTAACAAAGAAACTGATTTCTTTATGAGCAATCCTATATTCACAGCCCAAAATAAATTTACAAAATAAAATCTCTCATCAGGAAAATTGTTCAATTACGATTTTAAGTTTCAGTAGAATGCTTTTACCTTTCTTTATGTCCTATCAAAAGCATAGGTAAATACAAAGAATTTCCCCCTAAAGTCAGTAGTGTGCTGCAGCCAGCTCACAAGCACTGTCAAAAGCCAGCTGTGCTCTTCTCTTCCTGAGTTCAACCTTCTCAATGATGTCTCATTTGTAGCTTGAAATCAGCCAAGAAAGGGATATTCAGAACCACCAAACTTGGCAAATGCTATAAACCAAGGGTTTTCCACCCACAGGAAACTTGTTTTCAAATATTTATCAGCACACCAATACTGAAGCTTGACTAACAACTTACTTATTATCGTGATTTTTATTACATTTATATTTCATTTTAGAATTTACAAAGTGATGTTTTGTGCACAACAACCCAGTGATACAGAAGGGCATTACTATTCCTATGTTAACAATGAGGCATAAAAAACTGAAATAACTTGACCAAGATCATATGGTCAGCAAATGGTAAAAATACAGAACTCCAATCCTGCATCTTTTCATTCCAAAAAAAGGCTGTACAAAACGATTGTGTTGAAATTATAATGAGGTGATAGACCAATATCCTGAAAATATTAATAGCAGATAGACCATGTCATTAAAACAGTTTAAATTTAAATATAAAAATAGGTATGAGGGGGTGATTCTAGACAGAGCAAAAAAATAGAACTAATTTGTACAGAGAAAAAATATGGATGACTTATCAGAGCTTTTTAGACTCAAAAATGTAATAAAGTTAGGCTGAAAGACACAAAAATATAACACGTATAGAGCCACTTGTTTAAAACCTTATTGTGTGCACAATTCAATACACTACATCTCCTGTGATGGCCTTTGCTATCAACTCATTTTAATTAATATAAATAAGTAAAAAGTATGGATATATTAATAAAATAGCATGAGGAGGTGATTGTTCCTTAAGGGTAAATTGTTTGGCTTCAAAAGAAACTGCTAGGCTCACACAATTTCTGGTCATTCTTACAACTCCTGTGCAACCTCAATACCACATTAGGAAATAGCTTTAACACCCCTCCCAGACCTCAATATTTCAAATAAAAAAAAAAAGTTCAAAGGTTTCAAAAGATCCATGGACGGCAAAAAATTCTAAATTCTTTACACATAGGGAATTTACTAAAACTTTGTTATCATCTCAAAACAAATGAACTCAAAGCACTTTCTTAAGAAAAAATGAGGAAATCAATTTTGACACATTACATGGAGAAATCTAAACCAAACAGATCATAAAGCAAGTCAGGAGCAAATGCTCTGATTTCTAGCTTTTTTAAACATTTCAACTTATATCCACTGAGTATCTTCTGTATGTCTGGAACATTACGTTAAACACCATAAAGGATACAAAATGGCTTAGATCTAATGCCTGTCCCGGTAGAAATTTATGAACATGCAACAAACCAAACCACAAGGCAGCCTAAATGTGCTGTATCTGAGACACCAATAAAGACCTACAGAAAGACAGAGTACCAAGAGATTAGCCCCATCTCAGTTGAGATTTATTCCAACTACAGTGGATCCATAAAAGAAGTAAAAATTTGGGCCTTAAAGGATTTGGCAGAATTATTCTTCCTGCAGACTAGGAGGTCAACTCAGACGGAGAATGAGCAGTGAAAAGTATGCATGGGAATCTATATCTGTATGAGGAATACTGGAGGCATAAAAGGTAATGAATGTACATGAGTAAGGGAGAACCATTTCAAGGGGGTCTGGAACGGAGTGGAGACTTTGTTACAGAGACAGTAAATAATCAATGAATGTTTTTCAGTAGAAAGTGACATACTCAGATACACATTTTGGGAAAGGAAATCAGATAGTATCTGAAGGCTGAAAGAGAGGAGTTAGGGGTATAGAAAGGAACTAGGGGGACGTAGGGAAGTTCCTTAGAAGTATGACTTGGTTGTCCAAGTTAGCAGTCTGCATTCTGTTTTCTAGTATGATAAATGATACACTACTCAAATGCCAATGTATCCATTAGCAAATGCAATTACTATGAAGCAAGCTATACCTCCATTACACTATTTCTCACTGAAGAATGCATATCTGAATGTGAGAATTATGGCCTTACAGAGATGATCTTGATCTTGCTCTAACTGAAAAAAATATTACTAACCCTGACCATTGTGTAGATTATCACACAATCTAAATAATGGTCATAAGGAGGGAGGGAGTCAAGATGGCAGAATAGACACAACACCCAGTGAGAGAGATGCAGAAATCCACAGATCTCCTAGCTCCAACCAAGGTACCAGGTGCATTTCAATGTGTCTGGCCCAACGGTGAGCAAAGCCCAGATAGAGCAGACAGAGGCAGGGAGGGTTGCCGCTTTACACAGAAAGCGCATCTGACCAGTGAGTCGGAGGCTCCCCCTCTCACACTCTGGTCCAGATAAAGCGCTTCCCCCAAAGCCTCAGCAATACACAGAACAGGGGATCTTTGCCAGTCAAGTGCCAAGAATTGCAAGCGCAGAGTTGAATAATAATCCAGGACGGTGTCCCGGATTGGTGTACAGACCTAAGCAAATGCATAAGCCCATAAGCCAGCCTAGAGAGTCTGTGGACGAGCTACTGCCCCCTCCCCCTGCCCAGAGAAACAGGGAGCTGAAGGCGGGAGGACAGACTGAGCAGCTGGGCGGGCCCCTCCCCCATGACTGGAGAGAGGGAGCTGAAAACAGGGAGACAGGCAGTGTGGCTGGGCAGGTCCCTACCCTCCCCCACAAACCCCACAGGGCTGAAGCACTAACTCTAGTGGGTTGCACAGCCAGTGCCGCAGTCTGAGCTGAACCCTGAATGATCCAGCCCTGTGGAGGAAGGACATAGCTCACCCTAAAGGGGTGAGACTAGGCCTCAGGTTTTAACAAAAAACACAGGAAGCCTAGGTAGCAACAGGACTGCATTCTTGATCACCCAGCAGTGCTTCCAGGTCAGCAGAAGAGGTGGGCCCAAACTCCCAGTGTAAACAAAAAAGACACAGGAAGCTTACCTAGCAACCTGAAGGAGTCCACAGAAACCAAGTAGCATCTCGACAAGCAGACAAGTGACCTCATCAAGCAGCTCCCTGAGACCAAAGCCAGGAAAATCCAGGCAGATGGGAAAAAAACAGTGCAAAAAAGATGAAACCATCAAAGACCAGAACATCTATTCTCCTTCAAGGGATACAACTCCTCAACAACACAGGAGCACAACATGACCAAGAAAGAGTGCAATGAATTGACAGAAACTGGCTTCAGAAGGTGGATAATAACAAACTTTTCTGAGCTAAAGGAACACATTCTAACTCAACTCAAAGAAACCAAAAACCTTGAAAAAAGGTTAGACGAAATGCTAACTAGAATAACCAGTTTAGAGAAGAACATAAACGACTTGTTGGAGTTGAAAAACACAGCACGAGAACTACATGAAGCAAACAAAAGTTTTAATAGCTGAATTGATAAAGCAGAGGAAAGGATATCAGAGATTGAAGATCAACTCAATGAAATTAAAAGAGAAGGCAAGACAAGAGAAAAAACAGTAAAAAGAAACGAACAAATCAGGAAATATGGGATTATGTGAAAAGACATAATCTACGCTTGATTGGTGTACCTGAATTTGTCGGGGAGAATGAATCCAAGCTGGAAAACATGGTCCAGGATATTATCCCGGAGAACTTCCCAAGCCTAGCAAGGCAGTCCAACATTCAAATCCAAGAAATACAGAGAACTCCACAAAGATATTCCTCAAGAAGAGCAACTCCAAGACACATAGCTGTCAGATTCACCAGGGTTGAAATGAAGGAAAAAATACCAAGGGAAGCCAGAGAGAAAGGTCAGGTCACCTACAGAGGGAAGCGAGTCAGGCTCACAGCAGATCTCTCAGCAGAAATTCTACAAGCCAGAAGAGAGTTGGGGCCGATATTCAACATCCTTAAAAAAAAGAACTTTCAACCAAGAATCTCATATCCAGCCAAACTAAGCTTCCTAAGGGAAGGAGAAATAAAATCCTTTATGAACAAGCAATTACTGAGAGATTTTGTCACCACCAGACCTGCCCTACAAGAGTTCCTGAAAGAAACACTAAGCATGGAAAGGGACAAGCACAAGCCACTGCAAAAGCACACCAAATGGCAAAGACCAAAAATGCAATGAAGAAAATGAATAAGCTAACAGGCAAGAAAACCAGCCAGTAACAAAATGGCAGAATCAAATTCACACATAACAATATTAATATTAAATGTAAATGGCCTAAATGTCCCAATCAAAAGACATAGACTGGAAAACTGAATAAAAAGTCAAGATCGATCAGTGTGCTGTATTCAGGAAACCCACCTCACAAAGACACACATAAACTCAAAATAAAGGGATGGAAGAAGATTTACCAAGCAAATGGGGAACAAAAAAAAGTAGGGGTTGCAATCCTAGTCTCTGATAAAACGGACTTCAAACCAACAAAGATCAAAAGAGACAAAGATGGGCATTACATAACGATAAAAGGATCAATCCAACAAGAAGAGCTAACTATCCTCAATATATACACACCCAACACAGGAGCACCCAGATACATAAAGCAAGTTCTTAATGACCTAAAATGAGATTTAGACTCCCACACAATAATAGTGGGAGACTTCAACACTCCACTGTCAATATTAGATCAACGAGACAGAAAATTAAGAAGGGCATCCAGGACTTGACTGTAGAGCTGCACCAAGCAGACCTAATAGACATATACAGAACCCTGCACCCCAAACTCACAGAATATACATTTTTTTCAGCACCACATCACACTTACTCCAAAATTGACCACATAATTGGAAGCAAATCACTCCTCAGCAAATGCAAAAGAACGGGAATGATAACAACAGTATATCAGACCACAGCGCAATCAAATTAGAACTCAGGATTAAGAAACACATTCAAATCTGCACAACTACTTGGAAACTGAACAACTTGCTTCTCAGTGTCAACTGGATAAACAATGAAATGAAGACAGAAATAAATATGTTCTTCAAAACCAATCAGAATGAAGACACAACCTACCAGAATCTCTGGGACACCTTTAAAGCAGTGTCTGGAGGGAAATTTATAGCAATAAATGCCCACATTAGAATCAAGAAAAGATTTAAAATTGACACCCTATCATCAAAATTGAAAGAGCTAGAGGAGGAAGATCAAAAAAACTCAAAAGCTAACAGAAGACAAGAAATAACTAAGATCAGAGCAGAACTGAAGGAGATAGAGACACACAAAAAAAAAAACCTTCAAAAAATCAATAAATCCAGGAGCTGGTTTTTTGAAAAGATCAACAAAATAGACTGCTAGCCAGACTAATAAAAAAGAAAAGAGAGAAGAATCAAATAGATGCAGTAAAAAAAGATAAAGGGGATATCACCACTGATCCCACAGAAATACAAACTATCATCAGAGATTACTACAAACAGCTCTATGCACATAAACCAGTAAACCAGGAAGAAATGGATAAATTCCTGGACACCTGTACTCTACCAAGGCTAAACCAGGAGGAAGTTGAAACCCTAAATATACCAATAACAAGGGCTGAAGTTGAGGCAGCAATCAAAAGCCTACCAACCAAAAAAATCCAGGTCCAGATGGGTTCACAGCCGAATTCTACCAGACATACAAAGAGGAGCTGGTTCCATTCCTTCTGAAACCATTCCAAACAATACAAAAAGAGGGAATCCTCCCTAACTCATTTTATGAGACTAACATCATCCTGATACCAAAACCAGGCAGAGACTCAACTAAAAACGACAACTTCAGGCCAATATCCATGATGAACATCGACACAAAAATCTTCAATAAAATACTGGCAAACCAAATGCAACAGCACATCAAAAAGCTTATCCATCATGATCAAGTAGGCTTCATCCTGGGGATGCAAGGCTAGTTCAACATACACAAGTCCATAAATGTAATCCACCACATAAAGCAAACCAAAGACAAAAACCACAGGATTATCTCAAAAGATGCAGAGAAGGCCTTCAACAAAATTCAACAGCCCTTCATGCTAAAAACTCTCAATAAACTAGGTGTCAATGGAATGTATCATAAAATGATAAAAGCTATATATGACAAACTTACAGCCAATATCATACTAACGGGCAAAAGTTGGAAGAATTCCCTTTGAAATCAGGCACTAGACAAGGATGCCCTCTCTCACCACTCCTATTCAATATAGTATTGGAAGTTCTAGCCAGAGCAATCAGGCAAGAAAAAGAAAAAAGCGTATTCAATTAGGAAAGGAGGAAGTCAAACTGTCTCTATTTGCAGATGACATGATTGTGTATTTAGAAGACCCCATCACCTTAGCCCAAAATCTTCTCAAACTGATAAGCAACTTCAGCAAAGCCTCAGGATACAAAATCAATGTGCAGAAATCACAAGCATTTCTATATACCAATAACAGACAAACAGAGAACCAAATCAAGAGCGAACTCCGATTCACAATTGCTACAAAGAGAATAAAATACCTAGGAATACAACAAACAAAGGATATAAAGGACTTCTTCAAGGAGAACTACAAACCACTATTCAAGGAAATAAGAGAGGACACAAACGATGGAAAAATATTTCATGCTCATGGTTAGGAAGAATCGATATCATGAAAATGGCCAAACCGCCCAAAGTAGTTTACAGATTCAATGCTATCCTAATCAAGCTACCAATGACCTTCTTCACAGAACTGGAAAAAACCACTTTAAACTTCATATGGAATCACAAGAGAGCCCGCATAGCCAAGACAATTCTAAGCAAAAAGAATAAAGCCAGAGACATCACACTGCTGGACTTCAAACTATACTACAAGGCTACAGTAATCAAAACAGCATGGTACTAGTACCAAAACAGAGACATCGACCACTGGAACAGAAAAGAGGCCTCAGAAGAAATACTACACATCTACAACCATCTGATCTTTGACAAACCTGACAAAAATAAGCAATGGGGAAAGGACTCCAAGTTTAATAAATGGTGTTGGGAAAACTGGCTAGCAATGTGCAGAAAGCAGAAACTGGATCCCTTCCTGTCACCTCACACTAAAATTAACTCCAGATAGATTAAATATTTAAACATAAAACCTAACACCATAAAAACACTAGAAGAAAACATATACAAAACCATCCAGGACATAGGCGCAGGCAAGGACTTCATGACTAAAACACCGAAAGCAATGGCAACAAAAGCCAAGATAGACAAATGGGATCTAATTAAAATTCAGAGCTTCTGCACAGCAAAAGAAACCATCATTAGAGCAAACCGGCAACCAACAGAATGAGAAAAAATTTTTGCAGTCTACCCATCTGACAAAGGGCTAATATCCAGAATCTACAAAGAACTAAGACCGATACACAAGAAAAAAAACAACCCCATTCAAAAGTGGGCAAAGGATATGAACAGATATTTTTCAAAAGAAGACACATATGAGGCCAACAAACATGAAAAAATGCTCATCATCACTGGTCATTAGAGAAATGCAAATCAGTATCACATTAAGATACCATCTCACACCAGATAGAATGGTGATCATTAAAAAATCTGGAGACAACAGATGCTGGAGAGGATGTGGAGGAATAGGAACACGGTTAAGCAGTTGGTGGGAATGTAAATTAGTTCAACCATTGTGGAAGACAGTGTAGCGATTTCTCAAGGATCTAGAAATAGAAATTCCATTTGACTCAGCAATCCCATTACTGGGTATATACCCAAAGAACTATAAATCATTCTACTATAAAGACACATGTACACGTATGTTCATTGCAGCCCTGTTTCCAATAGCAAAAACCTGGAACCAACCCAAATGCCCATCAATGATAGACTGGACAAGGAAAATGTGGCACATATATACTGTGGAATACTATGCAGCCATAAAAAACAATGAGTTCGTATCCTTTGTAGGGACATGGATGAACCTGGAAACCATCATTCTCAGCAAACTGACACAAGAACAGAAAATCAAACACTGTATCCTCTCACTCTTAGGTGGGTGTTGAACAATGAGAACACATGGACACAGGAAGGGGAGTATCACACACTGGGATCTGTTGGGGTGAAATGGGGAGGGACAGCAGGGGGTGGGGAGTTGGGGAGAGATAGCATGGGGAGAAATGCCAAATATAAGTGATGGGGAAAAAGGCAGCAAATCTCCCTGCCATGTGTATACCTATGCAACAATCTTGCATATTCTTCACATGTACCCCAAAACCTAAAATGCAATAATAAAAAAAAAGAACTAAAAATAAAAACCCGCCAGCTCTTTTCACACGTGTGCCTCCTATGTGGATTGGTTGGCTAGGGGAGGGACACCGGGGAGTGAGAAGGGTGGGGAGGGATAACATGAGGAGAAATGCCAGATATAGTATGCACCTATGCAACAACCCTGCATGAGCTGCACATGTATCCCAGAACCTAAAATAAAATTTAAATATAATAATAATAATGGTGATAAGACATAAGTACTAGCAAGAAGGGAGATTCTAGTTTCAACAACACCTTCAAGAAAACCACAAGCTCCTTGAAACTATTTTCTAGGCCACGCCCATTTCTCCCAGCAAATCATTGCAAGTGTGTCCTCATGCAAAAACCCTGCCTTCCTTTGACATCACACTATTTCTCATCAACCCCTACTTCCTTGCCGGCAACAGCTGACTGACCAGTCATCTTCTTCACTGAGGTTTTTGGCATGTTACCAATTAATACCTTCACAATAATATCTTAAATATCCAAATGTCCACCCCACAAGGTAAGTTATTTGACCTGTTCTTTCCCAAACACCTTCACCAACACTGCACAATAGCAAACACTGCATTACCACACTTTAGACTTTAACTCTGAAAACTCTTATATTGCACTGCAATAAAAGAATGCCTGACCAAATAAGCAATCTCTGACTGCAGATTTTTTTTTTTTTTTTGAGACGGAATCTCACTCTGTCACCAGGATGGAGTGCAGTGGCACAATCTCCTGACTGTAGATTTTTATCCCTCAACTTTCTCATTCCTTTGGCCAGAATCTTTGTTCTTCAATGTTAGCCACATAGAAGTACTTTATGTGCTTCCAAACTAGTCTCGTTTAGTTTATAACAGTTTTCTTAATAGTTTTCAACTTCTCTGTTCCTAATTTCTTGCTCCACTGCTGGCCTAGTCTACTTCAGAGAGAAGAAGGACCATCGGTCAAGATTCACATCAATTTCCTCAGATCATCCCTATCAACTTACCCAATCTTACTGGTCTTCTCTCAGTCCTTCAGAGGAAGAGATGCCTGGTCTCCTGTTGAATGCTATATACTCTACTTTTTATCAAATCCCCTCACATCTCCTCATGTACTTTCTCCATCAATTTCTGTTGAATGAAATGAAGGCTTTTTATACTTCTTTAAGCTTGCCTGTCACATTTATCACTCTTAATTATAACTTTGTTAAAATGTCATACCTGGATTTCCAAGATATCATTATCTTGTGATTCTCCTCCTATCTCTCATATGGTCTTTTATTTTTATTTGCTAGGTCCTTTTTCTAAATTCTTTCTTTAAACCATTAGTGTTTGAAAGTCTCATCCTCTTCTTATTCTGTGTACAGTCTCATCCAAATCCCATGATATCAGCTGCCACCTAAGAATTACTGGCTCACAAATATTTCACTCTAATCTCAATTTCTCCCTCAACTCCTGACCGTACTAACTATTATGTACTAATCTGTTCCATGTAGATTTTCTTGGTTAAGCTTAAAGTCCCTCCCATCTAACACAATATGTAAACAACAACAATAACAACAAAGCAAACTAGATTTGCCATTGTTCTCTTCAAATCTTCTCTCCTGTCTGTATTCTCTATGTTGGCAATAGCATCATTATCCACCTAGTCACCCAAAGTCATTACCGACCCATCCTTGAGTGTAAACTTTTTCCAGAATAGTAAAGCAGTTAAGAATACAGTCACTTAATCACCTAAGTACAAATCCTTTTCCTACCACTCCCCTGCTGTAAGACTGTGGGCAAATTACTTAAACTTCTGTATCCCAATTTCCTCATCAGGAAGAAAATAATACCACACAATCTGCAGAGTGAGGTGGGTATCAAATGATTAACACTTGTAAAGTACTTAGAGCAGTGACTGGCACAAAATGTTGAAAAAAATGTTTGCTGGTAGTATTATTATCACAGCCAATCAATCAACACATAATATATA
This sequence comes from Plecturocebus donacophilus, assembly GCA_004027715.1. Classification (NCBI taxonomy): domain Eukaryota; kingdom Metazoa; phylum Chordata; class Mammalia; order Primates; family Pitheciidae; genus Plecturocebus; species Plecturocebus donacophilus. Next base: position 83,237 of record PVKP010002389.1, read on the forward strand.
TTTTGTTTTCTATAAGAGCAGCTCTTCTTCTCCATATCCTTAATTCTACTTTTGTTTATATATTTACCATCTCTGAAAGGTTACTATTCCATAGTTTATCAATATTAAAATGTGTATCTTCCACATTTTACCATCTCTCATCTGAGAGTTCTTATACTTGATAGCATATTATGGTTTCATAGGCAGGAGGCAGCATTTTTATTTCTTAGGTACATATGCATCTAGTAATAACAGCAATGATGCATCTTACAAGGTGTCTTAGGTTTAATGAAATATAGTAAGGGTCTCTTACCTATTTAGCCTCCCCATTCTGACCTGCCAACACCACCTGAAGACCCCAAATCCACTAATGCCAGAAGGCTATCTAGGACTGAGGAAGAACTCATAAAATAGCTATATCATTTTACAGATGTCAGCTATTTCAATATCATTTCATCTTGCATCATAAATATTTTTAAAGTAGTAGTTGCATTTCAAAGACTTTTGAAAAACATTATAATAATAAACCTTTGAAGATTTATCCATTCATTCATTCACCTATATTCAGTAAATATTAACAATGTTCCAAAAATCTGTTCTAGGCACCAGGGATATAGCTATAAGCAAAACGGACAAAAATCCTTATCCTCAGAGTCTTCATTCTAATAAAGGGAGATTAAAAAATAAATAGTATGGAATCTATATCATATGATGGTAAGTGCTATGGAAAAGAAAAAAACGGGAAGAGGAACAGATTTATCACACTCCTGACAATCATGTTATAAAATGATTGCCCTGCATGGTGATAATGCTAATAACATCAGACTTTAGAAACGTTTCCTCAAATGCAAGACCCCAATTAGGCATTTACCCAGGCTACTTCGATTTGGAAAAGAAGGAGTAAATCTCAAAAGCCTTGGGTTTACACAGCCCATAAGCTGATCCACTTTAGTTACCATACTAATAAGGACTGTGGTTATAGCTTCTCTGGCCTTGACGAGTCTTTGCCTTTTAAATTTTAGGAGGTCATAAATGTTGGATGAGGGCACGTTTCAGGTCCACGACTTACTGCCACCTCTGCCTTTCCTGAACTCCCCAAACAGCTAAACGTTCTTTATAAAGGGCTTCAGTGCTCTAAAATAGGTGCTCCCAGGTGGCTGTTATAACTCATTTCAACCTGGCTGAACAGGCATGAATAAGCCCCTTTATTGTTGGTTTTATCTTCCCTTCAGTGCTTGGGAATACAGAATGATCTCTAAAAGTTTACGCTTTATTAACTTCATGAGCCACCGGAAAAATTCCTTCAGTACCATCAGGATAATTCAGCACAGGTACCTTCAGTGTCCTGATATGATTCTCAGCCTCACTCTTTTCTTTCTTAAAGTGCTTCATCAGCTCCTGGATATTTTGTTCGTGCTTCGTTTTCACACTCTGCAATGATGATGTGAGATCTTTCAGCTCCCTCTGGTGCACGTCTCGTTCCAGCTTTAACTGTGTGATGATGGTATCTGTTTCTTCATCCCTGGATTTTGCCTGTGCAGTGAGGTCAGAAAGGTTCTTAAGCACTGCTTTCTTGGCTCTCTCTTCCTCGGCCAATTTATTAGCGAGATCTGCTCGGATGGCACTCAGGTCCTTGATGGACTCTTGCATCTCAAGAAGCTTAGCTTTGTCCTCGGACTGGCTCTTCTTGAGCTCTGCAATTTCTTCCTCCAAATGAGCCTTCTCAACTTTCATCTGGCTTTGGATCTTACTCTGCTTTTTCAATTCACTTTCCAGTTTATAGATGGTGTCCAGGGAATTCTTGACTTCCAATTCAAGGTCAGCTTGATGAGCCTTAATATCACTTAGTTTCTCCTCCTTAGAGTGAAGCTCCTCCTCCTGAAGGGCATGCTTTGTTAGGACATCGTTCAATTCCTTTCGAAGGTTCTCTATTTGTTCTAATGCTGTGTACAGCTGGCTTTTCAATTCATCCTTTTCTTTCAAAATCTATCAGGTTAAGAACATGAAGCAAAAAGAAAAGTTACTGTAAAATTCACCATAGAGTCTGCCAGTTCGCAAAATAAAGTTTAACCCACATGGAGAAAAAAAAAAATTCATCAAATAATTTTTGTATTTTTTCCATTTTGTAATAAACATACTTTTAAGCCAGAAAGGGGGGAAATATATAACTGTCCTGAAATAGCAACATACTGAATGTATTTCAGATTTTCATCACCAAAACTTATTTCAATCCATGGTCACAAATAATTATTTAAATGTAGATAAAATTGGGAAAACAAATGGGGAAAGAAAAGACTCATTTTAAAGAAAATTTACCAGAGATTGAAATAATACAGTATTACCTAAAATAACAATGATGTGCATTCCAATGATACACTTTTAAAATGGAGAAACCCCAAACAGAGATGGAAAATAATAGAGGAAAACATGCAGATACCATCTAAGAAAGTGTATGGTACATTCAGCCATTATTTTAAAAATATCAGTGGTGACAAAAACTCACCAATATGCAACTGAGAGCCGTGAAGCCCACAAAGGTAAACATAAGATTTAAGTTAGGAGAGGTTGGGAAAAGGCTCAAGTGAAAAGTCAAGGGCCTAGAAGTCCATCATTCTATGCCAGCCTCTCTACCATTTATATTGAGGGACAGAGGTCAAGGGTTAACTCTTGTGGCCTCTAATTCTCACCACCTAATCATTGCAAATAAAATAGTGGGCACCCAAGGGAGCCAAGATTGTTTTCTATTCAGCACTGGCACCAAAGATAATCTCCGTACCTACTTACTGATGTCCACACCATGTCTTGAAACAGGCAAGAAAAAAAGGAACCAATTAAGACTCATTTCAGAATTACAAATAATGAGTTAAAACGCAAATATGTGCAAGACATTTCTACACTTTACATTTCATACTTTAGTATAAAACAATTTATGATAAAAATTTAATGAGTCATTCAAAAAAAAAAAGTTTCCCCAATCCTTCTCAGTTTTAACTGAAAGAAAGAGCACAAAGCTAACATAAGAACTAATAAAAGGAGAATGAGCAGTTGAGCTCCAACTGGAAAGAAGTGAATTTGATTCTCAGTTCAATCATGGGCAATTCTATGGCCTCAAGAAAATCATTTCTCTTACTAGAGAAAATAGTAATAGCTATTTCATAAGATTGTGATGAAGATCAGTGAGAAAGGGGAAACAAAAAGTTGGAATAGAGAGGTCCCAGGGTCTCAGGGAGGTATTTATGCAAGGTAGTGATCAAAACTGTAAAAAGAGCCAGGCACAGTGGCACACAACTGTAATCCCAGATACTTGGAAGGCTCAGGCGGGAAAATAGCTTTGGCTCAGGAGTTTGAGACCAGCCTAGGCAATATAGCAAGACTCCGTCTCTATGGTGAAAAGAGTGGATAACTGAAGAGAAGGAACTGTGGTACACAGATGGACAAATTCACTTTCAAAAGAATGTAAGGTAGGAACAATATAGATGAGCCTAAGGGTAGATGTATTATTTTTCTATTGCTGAATAACAATTTCCAACAGACTTAGCAGCTTAAAACCAGACTCATTTTTTATCTCACTGTTTCCAATAGGTCTAAAGGCCAAGCAAGGTATTCAACTTAAGGCCTCTTAAGACTAAAATCAAAGTATCAGCTGGCCAGGGTTCTTGTCCGGAGGCTGAGGAGAATCCATGTCCAAGCTCATTCAGGTTTCTAGTAGAATTTGTTTCCATACAGTTGTAGGACTTTGGGTCCCCATTTCCTTGCTAGCTTTTGGCCAGGGGTTATTCTAAACTTCTAGAAGCCAACCTTGTTTCTTGGCTCGTGGACTCTGCCATCTTCAAAGTTTGCAACAGTTCCCAAGCTTCAACTCTCTCCGAAACCAGAAGAAAACTTCTGTTGAGGGCTAGTGATTAGATTAGGCCCATCCAGATAATGTGATCACAGGAGTAATGTCTTATCATATTCATGGGTTCCAGAAATTAGGGTGACTTTCTGGTGGGTGGGGGTCATTCTGCTTACCAAACTAGAGAACACAAAAACTGACAGAATCAAGTTTGGGCTGTAAAGATAACGTAGGAGGGACTGAGCAAAGGTAGGGGCCTTCAATATAGTGATATATGTTTGAAGCAGATAACAGCCTTCTTGGCATGAGCTGAGAGAATTATAGGCAGTGCTGAGGATTCAAATAATATTTTCATAATGAAGTCCTACCATGTAAAGCACCTTTAATTATGAAACATTATGTCTTCCTGAAATTGGATTAAAAAACAAAGGTATTTCTTTTTCTCACATAACAGAAAGTCCAGAGATAGGGTGGTTCAAGAATCCCTCAAAGCTCAGGCTCTGCTATTCTGTAACTCTCCGTCTTTGCAGTGTTCCAAGCTTCACATCAATTCCTGACAAAGAAGATAACTTCAGGGCAGACAGTCACAGACCAGGTGGGTCAAGTTTGGCACTTCTTTGGCAATACAGATCCTAAAAACTAAGCTCTGCCAATTTGCTTCTGGTTAATTGCTTGCTTAGTAGCACAGCTTAAGATTTTGTCTATACATTTTCTCTGAGTCTGAAAATGTCAACGTCTTTACTACCATCTCAACACCCTGGACATACCTAGGGCCCTCAGTTAAGTAGCCTTTATTTTGAGGCAAATCAAAACAGTGGAATTGGGTCCCCTTTGGCTGGCCAGGAATGCTTAATTACTTGAAAGGATCCCAGGAAAAAGGCTTGATTTTTAATCTCTTTTTTTTTTTCCTGTTTCTTGCCTCCCTCTTGTGCTTGCACTAACTTCAGTTTGGATAAATAATTTGGCTTTTCCAAGCCTAAGGGGTTCCAAATTATCAGACTCATAGTCAATTTGGATTACAGATTGCAGACTTCAGGGTTCTCACCTTAAAAAACAAACAAACAAACAGAAACAAACAAAACTCTCTGCTTTTAGAGAGACCAATTTCAACTTAAACTTGTCTTTCTCTTGTAAGACCTTTCTAAAGGCCGAAATACGTACACAACATACTCTGACATCCTAAAGTTTTCCTACCAGTCATTTAATACTAACCTCTGATTCATAGCATCAGTGCTTCTAAATATGATTTCTGATGGTTTAAACCAGCTGCTTCCAACCACATAGCAAGGTTTACCAACTTTCCATTTAGAACAATATGATCCTCTCTTGCCCCTAAACGTATTTCTCCTCATAGTCAATCCTACAATTTGAGCTCTTATTTCTAGAACTCAAATTTTACATAAACTTGAATTTCTTCTGCTGAGGGTAAGAGAAAATCCCAATCTGAACTGACTTAAACCACAAGAAAATCATTCCAGGCATTCATACATGACCACTGAGATAGGTAAGGGGAAAAAAAGAAAAGAAAAGAAAATCATTCCAGGCAGAATGCTCCAGACACAGCATGTGAAAGCGCTAGGTTCATCTCTCTGCAATTTTGTACTTGGTGATGGCCTTACATTAATTATCAAATGGAATGGATAGAGGAAGGGAGGAGGTAACCATGACTACTACAGAAGCCAACTGACACTTCTATGCACGTTTTGCTGTTACTACTTAGGAGAAGGAATGGAATAAGTGGAAAGTGGAGTTGACTCCAGATCATAAATCAGTAAAATGTATGAGGGAGAAGAAAGAAATTGAAGATGTTGGTGAGAACATCATCAAAGTAGCTTTCAATGAAGTCCAATGTGACAGGAAAAAAATTAAATCCAGAAAATGGCTAGTAAACCAGAGGAATGTAGAAAGATCAAAACTGGGTACTAATAGTTTAAAAAGCTAGGGGGTAGGGAATAGAAGAATTATGAAAGATCAGAGACTGAGCTTTGAAACTGAAGGTTTGGACATGGAACAATTAAAGATGAAGATAAAATTTAAACATAGAAATTAGACACTGAAGTAGAATTATTTTAGTTAAGGTCACTATAAAATAAGACATCAGTGAATTATAAGAATACAGACTTCAGTAGGTTGCAGACTTGAACTCTGAAGTTACTAAGGATGATGGCAAGAATCGCGTGTCATAAAACAGGTTGATGCGAAGCCAAGTGCTAAAATCCTTGAGAAATGTAGGGGCATAAATTAAAAATAGCCAGCAGTCAAGAGAAAAAAGGGGAAAAGAATGTTCTAATCAGGCAAACCAAGCTTCCAAAAGGGGCAAAAGAAAAGACCTGAAAACAGCTGTGTGAAGCCAAAAGCATGATACTATCTAAAACCACAGCAGTTATAGGAACAGAAGCCAACTCCTCAAAGACCTGAACACAAAGTATTACATATACAGTTAGATTTTTTTTAACTACCAGCAAGGTAGATGAGGGGATTGTTAAATGTGTGTTTTGTTTTGTTTTTACCTACATGTGAGAGAAAATGCAGGCAGATGGCTGGATTATACTAAAACATAGTCTAGCATTTCTTGAACTGCATATGATAGGATTGCATATGCATTCAAAAAATGGTACGCTTTGGCATTGATCCTTCTTACTTTCAACCATTCAAAAATTCAGGTTTTACAAGACAACATATATTATATATAATTCTTTTTTTCTGTCAGCAGGAGGGAAATACACAGAAGGAAAATATGGTAATTTAAGATTCTTGACATCAAATACCATCAAGCAAAAAGCTCAATATATAAGCAAGTCAGTTATTCTGCCAATTCAGCATGAGGGGAAAAAACCCTAGGAAGTATTCCCATTATCCATATTTTTAAAAATGAAAAAATTGGAAACATTCAGAAAAGCATATACTATAATCGGAATCCAAGTCCAATTTTTTCCTTTATCGTTTTCAAAGCACCTGTATAAACCAATGATTTCAAATCAGCACCTTAAAAGAAAAAGAGAAGCAAAAATACAACTTACGACTAGATTATTTGTATCTACAAACTTTCGGTCTCCTAATATCTGTTACCTACGTATCCCTGAAGTACATCATGATTCCCTGACTTAAATATCCATTTCATTGTCTTTTGAGGGAAGTATACAATTTAATCTGTCTGGGGTTTTTTTTTTCCTGCAGTGATATGCGATTTGATATTACATATTCTTCAGTAATGAAGCAGTTTTACAATATGATACATATCTGATAATCTTACTAAGATTCCGGAGATGTAAAAAGCAGGAAAAAAGAAATAAATCAGAGAATTTTTTCCAAAATTTATATCTAAAAATATACTAAAAGGTAAAAAGCCTTTTGTCTTTCGTACTTTTTCAGTATTTTTTATTTTTTAGGTATTTTTTAGTATTTTTTATTTTTTAAGTAGTAAATCTTAAAGCAGAAAATAATTTATGCTAGAAAGAGAAAATTGGCAGTAGGCACAAAACCATATTGCAAATATGAGAATAGAATCATATAAGCATATAAAATGACTCAGTAAGGCTAATTATTAAGTAATTAATTTATTAAGCCACAATATGTTATATTTGGAAATCAGTATAATTTTAATATACACTTTTAAATACCTTGGAGTCACTTTTTGAAAATAATTAGCCTTAAAATAAAAAAGAAAGTAATTGTATTATAAATGCCTTAAGGTGAATTTGTGATTTTATTAAGAATTAAATATACCTTAGAAATAATATTTTGTAATATATTTTTAAAAATTTTTCCAAAATGATTTACCATATATTTCTACATCACAGATTTACTGAACACATTTCTTACTCCTTTTCCTTGAAAAACCACTGCCCTAACTGCAACATGCTGCATTAATTTTTAAGGCTTTTAAAGGAGAAATTACAATGCCTGCTGTGATAATTGTGTTACAACCCTAACTGTGGCAATCACTTGAAAACTACTTCTTTGCTTATCATTAGTAATGCTAAGTGATAAAAATAATTGGAAGTATTCTGGGAAATGATTGTTAAACAATCTTTAATATTCTGAAAACTCAACCTAGAAAAATCTCAGCACCATGAATTGGGATACTGTCTGATGACATGGACCCTTCTAAATCTCTTCTAATTAAGTAAAATCTCCAGATGAGATTTTCAATCAATCAATTCCCTCAACCACTCCTCTCTCTAGCTACCTACCTTATAGTCAGGCACATTCAGCCAGTTGCCAGATCAGGCTGACAACAGAATAACCAAGATAGAGCAATTTCCTGGGATCAGATCAGTTCAGACACAAGTCTGAAAGCTTTAGAACTGCTTTACTTCAGGGCAACCAGCCACCCAGTATGTGTCAGATGGGTTGAAAAGCAATCCACAGTGAGTGCAAAATGATCATTTCTTTCATCTATATGTCCGAGAAATTCATATGTAAAAGATAAAGTATCTTTTCCATGATAGCTCATCTGAAATAAGCATCTGTCACTCTTAAATGCTGAAAATTGATTTTATGAATATAATCTCCTACATTTTGTTTTCTTTCCAAAGAAAGTCAACTTATCCAAATGATGATTCTTCTGGAATGTACAGAGTTCTTGACAAGTGACAAATGACAAAGCACAAATGATAAACAGAGAATGAACATGGATAAAAATCAATCATGACTTTTCTGCTTATTATCTTATAGACATCTGGGTTTAATTCAACCCAAAGATATATCAGAGGAGAATCAACATAGGAACATAAAATCCATTTAAAGTAACTGATTATACAAGAGAAAAGATAATGTGAAACGCATACATAGATCAGTGAAATGCTTTTTGTTGCTATCAAAAGGACATAAAAGCAAAGTCTTGAGAGGGTTGTGATCCTATAACACTGCTCAGTCAGTGAGATCCTCAGTGTCACGCATTCAAGTAAAGCCCATTACGGTTGCTGCCAGAAAAATGGCCCTAGTAACTACTGCATTTTTTAAAATGCTTCTTTCTAACCAACTGAAAAATATAAATAAATGAAATTTAAAAATACATGCACTGGGAGGAAAGTTATATAAAAATAAGGAAGATTTAGTCATTTTCTTCCACTGGAATATTAGAAGATTAAAGAATAATTCAATTTAGAAAACTTACACCTAAACTGGGGCAAAGGGTAGATCTATGTATGGGCCAACTCTGAAAAGCCACTTAAAACTAAACTATGAGAAGGCTTAAGTAAAAAAATTAAAAAATTAACTTTTGTACTTTGAAATAGCCAAGACATAAGGATTCTTCTATCAAGGACATATGGATTATATGCACAGTATGGCACTCAAGTGTTTCTTCAAAGGATGGATGAATGAATGATTGGGTCACATCAAAAACCATTCCTTGGGAATGTGGCTTTTATACCTGGTTATTCTTGTCTGTCAGTTCATCAGCAGTTTCAGATTGTTTCTCCAATGCTCGCTCTAACTTCTTGTGTTTAAGCTTCCACTGCCTGATGGATTCTTGAGCTTTCAGTTTCAGGTCTTCCCTCCTCTTCTCCGCCTCCTCTCTCAGGGCCTCTGACTGCTGGAGCTCACTGAGGTACTGCTCAGCCTGCTTGGTTGCATCCTCCGCATGGCGAGTCAGCTCTGAGATCTGAAGATCAGCATGCTTGCGCTCAGCCTCACATGTGTCAAAGTGCTTCTGGATCTCCTTAAGTCGATCCAACATCTGTAGTTGCTGTTTTTCCCCATTCTCCAGTTCATGTGTTAAATTCTAGGAATAAAGCACGTAAAATATTAGGAACAAATCCTTGTCAACACTGAATGTGTAGCATATCATCAAACAAGAATCTTTAATGTCATTGAAATGTAAATCATCTTCATTAAAATTCATTAGCAATCGGTTTAGAAAATATGAGTCCTTTTCTGTGTATTTTATAACCACGTTAGTTGGGAATAATTTTTTATATAAATATTGCCTCTTTTTTGGACTATTTTATTATCCGAAAAGGGAAAATATGTGTTTCCAACTGACTGTCACTAAAATAAAAGGCACTTTAGAAGAAATAGTAACAACCTAGTGTTTTATCTGACTAAAGAAATTTCAATGTTTTAAAATTTGTCAGGTTCTCATAAAACTCTTAGTAGCAATCACATATAACATTTTGCTTTCTGGCAGCAAAACAAAATTATAATAATAATATAAAAATAAGTAACAATGAAGTGACAGAAACATCAGCATAGATAACACTATTTTAGGCTCCCAATAAAGTGTTTATAGATAGGTTAGTTCCAGATAAACCATCATAATATCTGATATTGAAGCACTTATCTCAAGCTGATATGAATCACTGTAGTACAGACTTATAAATACACTTAATTTAACTTTATTGGGAATATTTCTCTAATCAAGAAAAAAACCTTAAGTCTAGCTTCCCTAAAACCAGGATAGTTATTATATATTTGGAAATTACACTAAATCATCAGGATTAATACGTATTTTAAGAATAAGTAAATATCTATTGTAAGTTTAAAAATAATAAAATATTGTTTTATGCAAGTGTATACAAATAAAAGAATAATCACTCACATTAAGAATCTTAACATTAAGCCACTTTTGTAAAGCTTTGTAAGAAAGTAATAAATTCAGAAATTAAGTCCTTACAATGAGTCACATAAGCTGCCCCTCCTGAGCCTTAGTTTCCAAATACTTAGTGGCAACAAAAGTGACGTAAAAAGGTCATGTGTCCACATAAGAATGGGTTCAATGGCTAGAATGAGGCTGTGAGTTGGATAAACGATAAATAACATCTCCACTGTACTAAGACCCAGACCAATGAGACTAGAAACATTTACCAAGCTCCCTTGGCCCCAAAAGCAGAATTTCCAGATCCAGATTCCATGATCTATGGCTCAAATAAAGTTAAATATAATTTCCCTCATGATTAAAATCATGGTTTGACATTATGGCAAACATTTTTTTAAACGCCTCAAAAACAAACTTCATTTTTTGGGCAACAAGTTTGCATTTGTCCAGTTTGCTAAATTCAATGCAGCTTGGAAGACGCTCCATCCACCCAAAATAGTAAACTGAAAACTGTGTACTTACTTGTTTGTGTAGAAAATTTTAAAATAAGATCAGAAAACCCTTGTAATTGTGGTTTACCTTTTGCTCTTATTCTACAAGTTTTACCAGTATGCTAGAAGTCAACTTTATTAACAACCAGTAATCAGGTGATTCTTCATGAAAAGAGAAATGGAACTGATTTTTCTTTTCAACTAATACTTGGAAAGAGAGTGGTTATACTTCCTATTTATCAGGCATATGGTTGAGAAATATTAATAAGACATAGTTTTAATACCAGAGAAACTAACTCTAATTAGGGAGGTAGTCTCACCAACCACTAAATTACAGTAGATGGTACTAGGTACTAAAACATGATGGAGAGTTACCTAAAGGGGTCTATAGTCTACAGTGTGGCTGCAGAGGGTATCCCATAGGAGGTGATGTATAAGCTGAGATTTAAAAGAAAAGGAGCTAGCAATAATAATCAAATAACTATGACTATAACTGAAATGTACTGAGTACTTGAGTTGTACCAAAGTTTGAATGCTTCATGTGAATTACCTCATTTAATCCCAATACAAATCTAAAATGAGACACTACTATCCCCATTTCAGTGAAAAGTAACCAAGATTTGCTGTAGTTAAGAACTTGCCCAAGATCACATACCTAATAAGTGAAGTCATAGGGATTTGGACCTAGACAGTTTGATTCTAGAGCCCATGTTATCAACGTATTGCTAAACTTCCAGATTCTCCGATGACCTCAACTCCATGCCTCTTCAGTCACCCACTGCCATGGTTTTAATCTTAGTGTTTTTATCACAACTGCGCAAGAGGTTCCTCACTCCACCCTCTTCCCATAACTCTGGCTTTAATTACCCATCTAATCAGCTATTACACCCTCTTCCTTCTGCTATATCTATGCTTCATTGTCAAGGAGAGAACTACTCCCTTGAGATTTCTTTTACTAGCTTTAAATCTTGGCTCTCTAACCTAACCACCGTATTTTTTCACTTTAGGCAATCTCTTGCTTACACCTCAGACTCCTTCTTTAAACTGTTCATTCACTGAACTTTAACAACAAAACCACCAACTCTAGATGAACTTAAAAAATTCCCAATTCCTATGCCAGGTTGAGTCCTATAATAAAAATCACACAAGACTATCAGTTGATGTGACCACACATTGACAGTCAACTCACTGGTACCCAGAAAGTCTTCCACATGCCTCTACCCAGCTCACACAATGGCCATCATTACAAAAAGTCTCACCTCTGACTCTACCATTTTGAACCTTGGTTTTATGATGTACTATAGCTCTTCCTTCAGAAGTAAAACTGAGGCAGTCAGTTAATGCAGGATACCCCAAATATGTCCTATTTGTAGTATTTTTAAATTTCCAATGGTCAATTTCTTCTCCTTTCTAGCCTCCAAGGAAAGAGGATTCTTCCTTAGACAAATAGCCTTTCTCTGCAATTTTCCTACTTGACTATTCTGCTTTACTTCTCTCATCTCAAAAACTAACAGTAAAGATTTTAAGAAAAGGAAAACAACACCAACAAAACCACTTTCCTCAATCCTACATTATCTTCTACCCAGTACTATGTACCCATCTTCCTCTTAAGCCAAGCTCCTGGAAAAAGTAGTCCATACTTGATGCCCCCACAACCTCATTTCAGTTCACTTGGTTCACTGTGTCTGGTTTCCATCATACTATGAAAACAGTTCTCACCAATATCCCCAAAGATCACCTATAGCTAAATACAAAAATTCTTAAAAATCTTACGGTGGGAGGCCGAGGTGGGTGGATCACTTAAGCCTAGGAGTTTGAGACCAGCCTGGGCAACATGGCAGGACTCCTGTTTCTACTAAAAACACAAAAATTAGCTGAGTATGGTGGTGTGTGCCTGTAATCCCAGCTACTCAGGAGGCTGACGTATAAGAATAGTTTCAACCTAGGAGGCAAAATTTGCAGTGAGCTGAGCTTCCGCCACTGCACTCCAGCCTGAGCCACAGAGCGATTCAGTCAAAAAAAAAAATGTCCCTCACCTAGCTTCCTTGTAGCATGTGATGCTGTTAATTACCCCTTGTTCATTCTTAACTCTCTTCTTCCTTAACTTTCATAATACCACTTTTTACTAGTTCTCCATCTTCTTGTTCTTTCATAATCTCCTTTCCTGACTCTCTTCTACCATTTAGCCTCTTAAATATAAATAACTCTATACAGTTCCAGTAGTATGCATCATTCTACCTACACAATATCCTTGGTAGATAAATATTGAGGTAGTCACATATTAGTAGGTATTAGTGAGTCCTACATTCAGAAGCCATACTAACTTCTCATCTCCAGACTTTCAAGTATCTAATGGCTTCATAACTTTCTCAGAAATCTCACAGGCATCTTAAATTCAGCAAGTCAAGAAGTGAACTTATCTGATGACCAACTCCTAACAAAAAAGTGGCTCTCTGATGAGGGAGGATGGAATTGAGCTGAGCTGTGTATTTAAATAGTGAGAAGCTCTGAAATAATCACTGTAGGAAAAGAGGAAATGAACAAGAGATAGATGTTTAAAAGACAACAAACAGAAATAAGGTTCCAGTTAGATAGTCTCAAATTTATAATAGACCCAAGAATATACCAAGTTCTTTAGATTTCTCCAGCAACTCTCTTGAACTCAAAATAAGTTCAGGGTTATTTATTCTTCTGTAATTACAGAGCAACAACAAGAAGCACAGGATTAACACATTCAAACCCAGAGCTCACTCAGGCAAATTCTTTTGTTATCACATTTAACAACTGTGGACTCTTATATTAACATGCGATATGCAGTAATTAACTTTGAATAATATTTGAAAAGATCATGTCATTGAATGCATATGTGAGGGTAAATGAACAGAAAAGGGTGGTCTTTTTGTAAATAATTGTGTTTTTCACTACTCAAGAGAAATCAGATTTGATTTGTCCTTGATGAACACTTTCTCTAACTGCCCTGAATCTGGAAACTATCAGTAGCTACTGCTTTGCTATCAGCCTGTGTTATGTTTCAGGTAAAATTCATCATCGAGGTCCTTCCTATATTCTCCTAAGGATCCTATTCAGCCATTGTTTTGGCATTTCTTTTATCCATCTTCCTCAAATAACCAATCAGGAAAATCTATTTAGAATAAATATTTATCCCACATCAATCAAAGGACTATACTACAAAACCCTCATATCAATTCCCAACACACATACACTCTCACTCACACACTTATGCACATATACATAGAGCACACAAGTGTACAAGTGCATAATAAACCCATAGATAAACGCTTTCAGGGTATTTATAGTAAATATTAAGGTACAAAGAGTAAATATTATTTTCCTAACGTACTACATCGAACGCTAAGTGAAAAGCATTTTTCTTATTCCATTATAATGATTTTCAGTTCCATTATTACTATTATACATTCTTGGAGGCAACTACACTGAAGAACTTTTTATATTTAGATTGTGTGAAATTATCTCAGCCACTAAAGCAGAATGGTTAAATTTCATATCACTTAATTAAGTCCATGTTTATTTCTTGCTATATAAGCAGTGTCAAATAAAAGGAATAACTCAAAAATAGAATTATCCACATGACCATAAATTCTTTCCCATTTATTGACAAAGGTTTATAAAAAGCTCCAACTAAATCTAAAACTTTATACCTTTCAATTCCACTTCTTTTCTCTTTCTTTCATCAAGTGGGAAAAAAATGTTGATGGGTAGTTGTGTTGAAGGTCTCAGGTTTGCTGGTAATTAGGAGGATTTTTCCAAAGGATTGCTTCCAGCTTTTGCCCATTCAATATGATATTGGCTGTGAGTCTGTCATAAATAGCTTTTATTATTTTGAGATATGTTTTATTAATACCTAGTTTATTGAGAGTTTTTAACATGAAGTGATGTTGAATTTTATCGAAGGTCTTTTCTGCATTTATTAGAAGCAACTTAAACATATTTACAAGAAAAAAAACAACCCCATCAAAACATGGGCAAAGGATATGAACAGACACTTCTCAAAAGAAAGTTATATGGCCAACAAACATGAAAAAAAAGCTCAACATCACTGATATCAGAGAAATGAAAATCAAAACCACAATGAGACAGAATCACTAGTCGGAGTAGCGATCATTAAAAAGTCAGAAAACAATAGATACTGTTGAGGCTGTGGAGAAATAGGAATGCTTTTACACTGTTGGTGGAAATGTAAATTGGTTCAACTATTATGGAAAACAGTAGGTTCATTCCTCAAGGATCTAGAACCAGAAATACCATTTGACCCAGCAATCCCATTACTGGGTATATACCCAAAGGAATATAAAGCATTCTATTATAAAGACACACGCATACGTATGTATATTGCAGCACTATTTACAATAGCAAAGACATGGAATCAACCAAATGCCCATCAATCATAGACTGGATTAAGAAAATATGGTACATATACACCATGGAATATTATGCAGCCATAAAAAAGAATGGGATTATGTCCTTTGCAGAGACATGGATGAAGCTGGAAGCCATCATCCTCAGCAAAGTAACACAGGAACAGAAAACCAAATACCATATGCTTTCACTTGTAAGTGGGAGTTGCATATTGAGAATACATGGACACAGAGAGTTGAATCACACACACCAGGGCCTGTTGGGGGGTGAGGGGAGGGAACTCAGAGGACGAGTCAATAGGTGCAGCAAACCACCATGGCACACACATAACCTATGTAACAAACCTCCATGTTCTGCACTTGTATCCTGTTTTTTTTTTTTTAGAGGGGGAAAAAAAAAGAAAAGATCAGATATTGACTTGGAGGGATACTGAAATCCAGTTTAAGCTTTCAAAGGTTTTCCAGCAAGAGAGCAACATGATCAGATACATGCTTGAGATAGATTAATCACCAAAAGACTTTATGCTAAGACTAGGATATTAAAATATTATGGCAACATTAAAAATAATTGAACATCATCCTTTAAAAGCAGAAATGAACTTTTAGAACCAATTCTCTTCTCATCTGAATTGAATTTTAGCAATTAAATTCAATGGAGCTGGCTTATCATATATAAGAACAAACTGTGGCATTTGAAAGACTGGAAAAGAAAAGAATGCATTTGTCAGTTTTTCTGAAGACAATATATGTTTCTGTTCCAATTCAATAAATACTTACTGCACTCAGCAATATCCTACTTGCTGAGACATGAAGATGAATAAGATAGCGTATTTCTATGTTCTATTGCTCCAAAGAACCATACAGTATAGTAGCAAGACAAACACCTATCAGTTATTTTTAATAAATGGGATATATGTGAACAATTATTGTTCTCTATTTCAAATCTTGCCTCTCTTCCCAATTTATGCTGCCTAGTATATACTAAAACTTCATTCCTGAGTGTCTTTATCTGATTTTATGGTGAAGAAAGAAATGATACTTTCTTCAAAACAACAACCCCTTTGTTTAAAAAAAAATTAGGTAGTGGCTAAGGAAACAAAACATAATTTAACAGTTACTACTGAAAGTATTTAAGAGAGAAAGGGTGGGCAATGGAGACAAAGAGACAGAAACAGAGGTGGGGGAAGTAAAATGAATTCCCATGCTAGCCAATCCCGGAAGTCAAGCAGCTTCCAAAATCACTAATGCCAAAGTATGCCTAGCACTATCTTCTTTCAGGATCAAAGTTCCCTTAACACCAGTGTCAGTAAGGGAAAGGGGCCTGAGAGAAAAATGAGGAAGAGGAAAAAGATCAACAGGTGAATCTGAACAACAAGACACCGCTCCCAAATATTCACAAATAAAGCTTTTTGTAAGACCGCAAATTAATTTGATTCTACAACATTTAAAAGGAATGATCCCAACATAGGGGACAGTACAAACGGAAAATCAATTATTTGTAAAGCCTCTATTTCCTGCTGAAAAATTAGTGAAGAAAATAAAGTCACTTCTGCAATTTATTCCATTTTCCCAGTTTTATGATATCTGAGAAAACCTGTTCTAAATTTTAGGACAAAAAAAAAACAATAAATTATTATTTTAAGGTTTATACTAGCTAAACTGTCAGTTATGGGTATACCATATACATAATAGCTGTAGATTTATAGTTACATTTTTATATACTTACCTGCATATATACAATACACTTTTTAGTATACTAAACATGTATACTGTAAAATTATGTGGATGTTTACATTATACCTATTTTACAGAACATAAAGAACAATTTTAAAATTTTAATCATTTTTAAATAATTAAATGTTTTTATAACTGAATTAATAACAACTTTATTTTAATATAAGTGTTTTGGTTACAAAACTTTGATGTGCACATATTAATTGTAATATTTCTTATAGAAAAATATACGTCTTTCATAATACAGTTTCCAAAAGCACAGTACAGTGAAAAGTAGCAATTGCCTAAATGTATCAAGATGATATACTGCAATGATAATGATATTTCAAACACAGGCATATTAAGTTCCACTCTTTCCAAGGGAAATGCAGTAACATTAAAGCTAGTAAGTGGTAGAGAAGCCAATGATAGAATGCCACTTGAAATATAATCCAATTAATTATCTATAACACTGACCCTATGAACAAAAATTAAACTAATCACTGCCCAAAATATGATTTCTTTAAAGTAGGGACAAAATAAAAATATTGAATAAATATAAATGCTGCATCTAAATGGGATACAAATACCACAGTGAGAAAAATAGATAACACAAGTGCAAAAATGTATATATATATACATAAATTGTACTCATATTTTGTATTTATTGAAATTGACTCACTTCTAGCATGCTAGAACATTTTACAGTTTCCATGTGACTAGTTAATTGCATTTAGAGATGATTCAGTTTTAACTAAACTAAAATGGACTATGTGGGAAGTAGAAAAGTTCTTCTTCAAAGTTTCCATTTTAAGGTCTGAAAGGATAATTATTTCTCACTTCAAAATTCTCTATTCACCATTAACCCCTCTACTCTAGTCCAGTTAGCTGCTTTAGACTACTCATGCATGCCTGGACAGGCCTGGGCAAGTCCAGCCTGTTCATGTCATTCCTTGTTTGGAAGCACTTCCCTGATCATCTAATGAGCGACTTCCTTTGTTCTCTGTTCTCTCTTTCCCTAGCCTATTTAGGAAAGTCTTAAGCTGTTAGCCAATCAGATCAACTATATAATATGAGGTCCCATTCCAGCTAATGGAAACTGGACACAGCAGCAGGGTGGACATGTCATGTTATAAATAATCCTGTCTCCTTTGTCCAAGTGTGCTCTCATGGCAAGACTGCAATCAGGTGGCACCCTTTCTGCAGAAAGTAAAACTAGCCTTGCTGAGAGATCCTTTGTCTCAGTGCTGATCCTTTTTGCAACACTGAGAACCTGTTTCCAACAGACTAGATGCTTTAAAAAAAAATTTACAGAAACTGTAGACTGAATATAACATTATTGATATGTGTATATGTATTTATAAATGTGATATTAGGATTAACACGAATTCAACCAACATTCACTTGGGTGCCAACTATGGACACAAGGCTGCTCAACGCTAAAGAAAAATATAAGGCAAAGTCCTGTTTTTCGACTAAAAGAAAACCTGATTAATGGCACTGTTGTGTACAACCCAACAGCAATCAGCCCCAACTGAGCCTCCCTGTAACATATTCTCCCATCATATGGAAATCCCAAAACTGAATGCTCAGCACTCTCTTGATCTGCCAATTAGATGCAATGTTTAGAAGTTTGGAATGTGGAAGTGAGGCAGGGACCATATTCTTGCTAATTTGGGCATCTTGCTACTAGTCATACACACCTTATTTATTTTGTTCTGTAGTGGATCTCACGCTTTGTGCTAGCTAAGAGGCCTTGGCCACAGCAGCTTCCCAATCCTTGGAAGCCTAAGCAAGGTCAAGTCTGCCAGTGATATTACAAACACTAATAGAATACCAGAGCAGCTCTATTTTCCATACTAACCCTTAACTGATATTATAAAGTTTTGCTTTTATTGAATAAACAAAAGAATTAACAAATTTAATGGAATTTCACCTGAAATTTTCAGATTCTCAATTAAGCCATCGCCTACTCACCTCTATTGGGAAATTAGTTTGACATATGCTTTCATGTTTTGATGCACTCATTCATTTCAGTATAATTTGAGTGTTTCATGAACTGATACTGAGAGGACAAGTAATCAATTTTCCACAGTCAGGAGAACTAAGGCAAGTCTCTTTGAATAAAAAAAACTCAAATCAATCAAAGGAAGCTGGGGAGCCCCGAACGAAACCTATATGAAGCTAAATTAGGCTATCACTCATTGAGACCATGCTATTTAAAATGGTGTCTTTTTAAAGTAGTGATTGGTTGAAAGTAGATTAATATACTTACTTAAAATGTGTGAGTGAATTCTTTTTAATTCAAGCAAAAATCACTATCAATCTTTAAAACTTGATTCAAATTCTTAATGAGTGAATCAGCAGACAAACAAAACATCAGAGGCCATGGTAATAATCATATCCCATATATTCTTCCTTTAATATATAACCTACTGTATTTTCTATTATTCTTATTTTGAACATATATACCATTATCATTTTCTTTTTTGCCAAATAGAGCAGAAACACACAAACAATATCAATCCCAAATAATGGGTTTTTAGTCTTAGAGATTAAAAATAGTTATTTCTAAACAAATCCTATGAGAACCTATTTGCTTCATACAACCGCTTTGTACTTTTTAATAAAATATGATATTAAACTTACGCAAAGTACAGAAAATAATGTTCTATTAATTAAATACATTCATCCCTTAGAAATAAAATATTAACTTCTCTTTCATTAGCCGTGATGTTCACTACATGGAAGATTTTAAATATGCATTTCTTCAGAGTGTTTAACTTAAAACACAAGGGATATGTAATTAACATCTAGGCTTCAGTAACACACGAGGGAAATTCTGACCCTGGAACACATATCTCAAAGTACATTTCTGTTTTCTTAATTTGTCTCACACTCTATTAGACTGATAATTTTAACACTGCAACTCTGATGTTTAAAGTAGGCACTTTGGGAGAAGAAAATTTTAATATAAATAGGATAAAACTGTTCTGCTTAAAGTAGATTGGTATTTGAGACTGCTTTTGGTTGAGGGAGAACAACCTGGTTATGCATTTGCTATGAAATGCAATAGGCCAAAGCAGGCATCAATAAAAGCCATACACCTATGTCTCACCAATAATGATGTGGCAACAGAGAAGACTAAGATAAATTACACAGATCAATTCAGAAAAAAACATATTCTCTGACGTAACAAATATTGAGGAAGAGAAACTAAATGTAACATAACACCTAGTATTATTGCCTTACATCATTATAGAGCATTATGGTTTATTTGAAAGAGAATAGACACTTTGTCTTACATAATACAATAACCTTGTGCACTTAGAAGAAAGCAATTTTTCTATTTTAAACATGAGGAGGAAACAGAAACTAAGGAAAGCTAAATAGATGAGAGACCTTGTTTTTCAACAATAAACACTGTTTCAAAGAAAAGTAATAATTTTTTTATTTGAGTAGACATAGAAAGGGATGGCTTTGGGCAATTTTTCTTTAATCAGGTCCTCAATAAAATATATCAACACTTCCCCCAAAAAGCCACCCACTATTCAAATAAAGTAAAATCAGTGTACTTTCTATGCCACTAAGAATTCAAGACATGGCTCCTAACCCAATTTCACACCATCCAATCACATTGCCACCTATTAATTTCTACTTATGTTTAAATTAAGTAAAATTAATCAAGATGACTAGAGACACAGATACCCGCTCTCTGCAGAAGCAAGAACCAAAATTGCAAATAGGCTCTCATACCTCAAATAGAACATCTAGGAGAGAACACTAGAGTTTAACAGAGAAGTCACAGGAAACACCAGGGATACACAAGGTACAGGAAGCAAAAGACCAGCTCACCTGGCCGAGAAGGCCGAGAGGGGACCAGTATTACAGAAAAAGGGTAAGTGAGAGAACTTCAGCTGTTCAAATTCTCACCATGAACTGCTGCAATCTGAAACACTGGAGAGCTCCTTTATCCACATGAACCCGAACACTAGCAAGGACAGAGATCTGAACATCCCTGCACCAGACAGGAACTTGTTTTGGGTTACTCACCTCAACCCAGAGACCTAAGCAGCTACAGCTGGGTGCCATTGTGAGAGCACAGCCATCATAGGACTACATCCTGCCCTGGGAACCACAGTCCCAACATCTACACATCCTGGGTGCTCACAGACATCTCCCAGTGTCCACCCAGAAGGCTACAGTGGCATAGAACTGGCTGAACCCAAAGGTAGTGCAGGGTCCTTAGTACTCAAGCACACAGGGAGTATGTCTCAGGGAAAGGGTAGAGCACATCAAAAAAAGCAGCCCCTGAAACAAAGGATACCAAAGCAAGCACCTTTCAGAGCCCAAGAACTCACTGACTGGGACCATGAGAAGTGACCCCACCACCAGCAGTGGCACAAACTCTATGCTTGGCCTCACAAAGAGAGAGTGAGATCCCCTCCCACTGGCAGTGGTCTCTGTGCTCAGACTCAGAAATAGAAAAATGAGATACCTTCTTCCCCTCTGCACGCTGCTGCAGGCACAGCCAGTGCAGTAGCCAGATGTCTGCCTGTATGGGGCTGTGCATGGCAACTATGCACAAATGGCAGCATAATCTCTGTGCCCAGGCTTGTGTAAGGTCAGGATCCCTCCCCACCTCTGTATGACTATGCAGTGCTGTTGCCATGGAAAGCAGGAGAGCCTGAGAACTGCATGTCTGAGCTATGTGTGTGACCCTGTACTGCACCTACCGCCAACATCAGCAAACACCATACACCTCTTGGAACCCAGAGGGCTATCTCACCACTGCTACTGCCATCACTCATACCACACCACCTGCTTAGGGATCTAAGAACACATTCACCAACCTGGACCACCACTACCACTACCTGCATGCAAGCAAGCCATATGAAGACCCAAAATCTGCCCTGGATCCCAAGATCAGGCATGCTCAGCCCACCATTGCCACTATGAAGAACAAAAGACTTGCCCACTTGACACCTCTATCCCCAGGAAAAATTCACTACAGCCTCCACTAATAACTGTACCCTAAACCATCAAGAAAACAACAGATATCACTGACACTGTTGACAGCTAAATAAATCATACAGAGACGATGCTGCCACATGCACCCAGAATAAAAGCCAAAGGGCCCTTCCTAACCAACACTATTGCTGCATCTTCAAGAAACATTCCTCCCTAAGAAACCAAATTCAAAAAATTGGAAGAAACAATCATTATGACAGATACACCGATATCAACGTAAGAATACAGGAAGCATTAAAAAGCAAGGAAATACAACACTTTCAAAGAAAAACAGTAATTCCCCAGCAAGATATCTCAACAAAAAAAGTCACAAAATTCTGAAAAAACAATTCAAAATTATGAAACTAAAGCAGCTCAGTGAAAGACAAGAAAATTACAAACAAATAATAGAAGGAAGTCAGAAAAACAATTTGAGATATAAATGAGAAATTTATGAAAGATACAGGTATCATAAAAAAGAACCAAGCAAGAATTCTAGAACTGAAGAATTCCTTGAATGAAACACAAAACACACTTGAAGGCTTCAACAACAGAGTAGACCAAGCAGAAGAGAAAATCTCAGAAATTGTAGATCAATCCTTTAAAATGACTCAATCAGGAAAAAAAAATGAACAGAGCACACATGATATATGACATATCAAAAAGTGACCAAATATATGAATTACCAGTACACCTAAGGTGAGGAGGAAAGAAAGTGATTCAAAACCTACTTAACAAAATAATATATAAAAACTTACCATAGTCTTGCAAAATATTTAGACAATAAGATACAGATGGCCCAGAGATCCCCAATAAGATACAATGCAAAACGATATTCTCCATGGCCCATTACAGTCAAACTATCTAAAGTGAATCACAAACAGGAAATTCTAAAACCAGCAAGAGGAAAGCATCTAATTACTTATAAATGAGCCCACATCAGACTAACAGTAAACTTTTCAGCAGAAACTTTATATACCAAGAGAGAATGGGAGGATATATTCGAGGTACAAAACGGGGGAAAAAAAGGTAGGCTAAGATACCATATCCAATATTATTATCTTTCATATATAAAAAATAAATAAATTCTCTCACAGACAAGCCAAAGCTGAGGAAATTCAAAACTACTACATCACTATTGCAAGAAATGCTCAAGGGAGTCTTAAACCTGGAAATGAAAGGACAGCAGTTACTGCCATGAAAATATAAAACTCACTGAAAAAGCAAACATAAAAATGAAAAAAAGATGCAAATTGGTACCACCACAGAAAATCAGCAAACCACAAGAACAATAAGAGAGAGACAGAAAAAAAGGAAGATTATACAAAACAACCAGAAAACAATGAACAAATCGACAAGAAAAAAAACTCACATATAAATAATATATCTGAATGTAAACAAATTAAATTCTCAAATTAAAAGATATAGATTGACTAAATGGATTCTGAAAAACATGACCTAACTACATGCTTCCTACAAGAAATGTGTTTTACCTATAGACAAATGTATGTTGAAAGTAAAGGGATTTTAAAAAATACATATATTTCACATATAGAAAAAAAAAAGCAAGCAGAAATGGCTATACTTAGATAAAACAAACTTTAAGTCAAAAACAGTAAAAACAAAAACAAAACATTCAAAGGACATTAAATAATGACAAAGAAACCAATCCAGCAACATGACAATTCTAAATATGCACCCAACACAGGAGTGCCCAAAATCATAAAAAAAAAAAAAAAAAAAAAAAAAAAAAAAAAAAAAAAAAAAAAAATACTACTACAGCTAAAGAAAAATATAGAAATCAATACAATAATATTGTGGAATTTCCACTCCTCACTCTCGGTATTAGTCAAATAATATAGACAGGAAATTTAAAAAAAAAGAAACACTGGACGTAAACTGGACTTTGGACCAAATAGATCTAACAGACATTTACAGAATATTCTATCCAATAACTATAGAATATACATTCTTCTCATCATCATATAGGACATTCTTGAGAATCAACCACATCTTAGGCCACAAAAAAAGTCTCAATAAATTTTATAAAATAAAAGTCATATGAAGTATCTTCTCAGACAACAATGGAATAAAATTAGGAATCAGTACCAAGAAAAACTTTGGAAACTCTACAAATACATGGCAATTAAACAACATGCTCCTAAATGACTAATAAAATAAAATTTAAAAAAATTAAGATTTCTTAAAACAAATGAAAATAGAAACAAAACTTAAAAAAGAGAATCTCAGAATTTGAAGACCAGTCTATTAAAATGATCCAGTCAGAGAAAAAAGAAGAATAAAAACAAATGAACACAGAATTCTGTGGAACATAGCAAAAGCAGTGCTGAAAGGGAAGCTTAATAGCAACAAATGCCTACACTAAAAAAACACAAACATTTCAAATAATCAAAAAAGCACCTCAAGGAACTAGAAAATCAAGACAAAGCCCAAAATTAGCAGAAGGAAAGAAATAATAAAGATCAGAGCAGAACTAAACAAAAAAAGACTAAAAAAGCAATACAGAGTATCAATGAATAAAAAGTTGGTTATTCAAAAACAAAGAGAATTGATAGACCGCTACCTAGACTAACAAAGAAAAAAACCCAAGTAAAAAACATCAAACATCAAAAAGGAGACACAAAAACAAACACCACAGAAATACAAAAGATCGTCAGATTACTATGAACAAATATCAGAAAACAAACTGGAAAACCTAAAGGAATGAATAAATTCCTAGAAATATACAACCTCCAAAGATTGAATCATGGAGAAACAGAAAACTTGAATAGATCAACAATAAGCAGTGAGATAGATTCAGTAATAAAAATTATTCTAGCATAAGTATAAAGAGGAGCTAGCACCATTTCTTCTGAAACTATTCCAAACAATTGAAAAGGAGAGACTCCTCACTTACTCATTTTATGAGGCCAGCATCATCCTGATACCAAAACCTGGTAGAGTTACCACAAGAAAAAGAAAACCACCAGCCAATATTCCTGATGAACACTGACACAAAACTTCTCAATAAAATACTGGTAAACCAAATTCAGCAGCTTGTCCACCACAATCAAGTCAGCTTCATCCATGGGATCCAAGGCTGGTTCAACATACACAAATCAGTAAAGATAATTAATCACATAAACAGAACTAAAGACAAGAACCATATGATTCTCTCAATAGACACAGAAAAGGTCTTTGATAAAATTCAAGATCCCTTCATGTTAAAAACTCTCAATAACCCACATATTGATGGAACCTATCTCAAAATACTAAGAGGCATATATGACAAACACACAGTCAATATCATACTGAATGGGCAAAAGATGGAAGCATAACTCTTGGAAACTGGCACAAAACAAGGACGCCCTCTCTCACCACTCCTATTCAACACAGTGCTGGCCAGGGTATTCAGGCAAGAGAAAGAAAGTATATTCAAATAAGAAAAGAAAAACTCAAACTGTCCCTGTTTGCCGATGACATAATTCTATATTTAGAAAACCGCAGTGTCTCAGCCCAAAAGCTTCTGAAACTGATAAGGAACTTCAGCAAAGTCTCAGGATACAAACTCAATGTGCAAAAGTCACAAGCATACCTATATACCAACAACAGATAAGCAGAGAGACACATCACAAATGAATTGCCATACACAATCACTACAAAGAGAACAAAATACCTACGTATATAGCTAACAAGAGAAGTGAAGGTCCTCTTCAAGAGGAACTATTAACACAAGTCAGTGCTCAAGGAAATCAGAGAGGACATGAACAAATAGAAAAATGTTCCATGCTCATGGATAGGGAGAATATGAAAATGGCCATACTGCCCAAAGGAATTCATAGATTCAATGCTATTCCCATTAAACTACCACTGATGTTGACACTGACATTCCTTCACAAAATTAAAAACACTACTTTAAAATTTATATGGAACCAAAAAGAGACTGTATAGTCAAGAAAATCCTAAACAAAAAGAAAACTGAAGGCATCTTGCTACCCAATTTCAAACTATACTGTAAGGCTACAGCAACCAAAACAGCATGGTACTGGTAACAGACACATACACCAATGGGACAGAATAGAGAACTCAGAAATAAGACTGCACATCTATAACCATCTCATCTTCAACAAACTTAACAAAAACAAACAATAAGGAAAGGATTCCCTATTTAATAAACAGTGCCAGGGGAACTGCCTAGCCATATGAAAGAAATTAAAATTAGACTCCTTCCTTACACCTTATACAAAAATTAACTCAGGATAAACTAAGGACTTTTTAAAATGTAAAACACAAAATTATAAAAACTCAAAATTATAAAAACTCTAGAAGAAAATCTAGGTAATACTATTCAGGACATAGGAATGGGCAAGGATTTCATGAAAACATATCAAAAGCAATTGCAACAAAAGTAAAAATTGACACATGGGATCTAATTAAACTAAACAGCTTCAGCACAGCAAAAGAAAGTATCTTCAAAGTGATCAGACAACCTACAGAATCGGATAAAAATTTTACAATTTATTCATCTAACAAAGTTCTAACATCTAGAATCCACAACGAACTTAAGTAAATTCATAAGAAAAAAACAAACAATCCCAATAAAAAATGAGCAAAGTACATGAACAGACAATTCTCAAAAGAAGAGGCACACATGCAGCCAACAAACATATGAAAAAAAGCCCAATGTCACCAATCACTAGAGAAAGGCAAATCAAAACGGCAATGAGATATAATCTCATGCCAGTCAGAATGGCTATTATTAAAAAACTCAAAAATGGCCAGGCAAGGTGGCTCCTGCCTGTAATCCCAGCACTTTGGGAGGCTAAGATGGGTGGATCACTTGAGTTCAGGAGTTTGTGACCAGCTTGGCCAACATAGCAAAAACCAGGCTCTACTAAAAATACAAAAATTAACCAGGCACAGTGGTGAGCAACTGTAATCCCAGTTACTTGGGAGACTGGAGCTTGAAAATCACTGAATCTGGGAGTCAGGGGTTGCAGTAAGCCAAGATCATGCCACTGAACTCCAGCCTGGGTGACAGAATGAGACTTTGTCTCAAAAACAAAACAAAACAAAAAGTCAAAACCCAGGAGATGCTGGTGAGGCTGTGGAGACAAAGGAATACTTTTACACTGTTGGTGGGAATGTAAATTAGTTCAACCACTGTGGAAGACAGTGTGGCGATTCCTTAAAGACCTAGAACCAGAAATACCATTTGACTCAGCAATCCCATTACAGGGTATATACCTAAAGGAATATAAATCACTCTATTATAAACATACATGCACACATGTGTTCAATGCAGTACTATTCACAATAGCAAAGACATGGAATCAACCCAAATGCCCATCAATTATAGACTGGATAAAGAAAATGTGATACACATATACCATGGAATACAATGCAGGCATAAAAAGGAATGAGATCATGTCCTTTTCAGGGACATGGATGGAGCTGGAAGCCATTATCCTTAGCAAACTAACACAAAAACAGAAAACTAAACACTACATGTTCTCACTTATAAGTGGAGCTGAACAAGAAGAACACACGGACGTAGGGAAGGGAACAACACACAGTGGGGTCTGTCAGGAGGGTCAAGGAAGGGAGAGCATCAGGAAAAATAGCTAATGCATAGTGGACTTAGTACCTAGGTGACAGGTTGATAGGTGCAGGAAATCACCATGGCACCTATTTACCTATGTAACAAATCTGCACATCCTACACCCGTATCCCAGAAATTAAAATAAAAGAAAAATCCTTTCATCAAAGATAAGCCCAGGATCAGATGGGTTCACTGTGGAATTCTACCAAATATATGAAGAACCAATACCAATCTTCCCAAAGTATTTTTAAAAATTGAAGAGGTGGCAATTATCCCTAATGCATTGTACAAGGCCAACATTACTCTGTTACATAACAGAAAAAGAAAACTACAAGACAACATTCCTTATGAGCATAGATGGGGGGAAAAAAAGAAAAAAAAAAAACCTCAACAAAATACAGTAAATCAAATGAAGAGCACATCAAAAAGATACTAGACCATGATCAAATGGGATATATAACAGGGATACAAGGATGATTCAACATACGCAAATCAATAAACATAATACATCACATCAACAGAATGAAGGAAAAAACCATATAACATCTCAATAGACACAGAAAAAGCATTTGATAAAACTCAGCACCCCTCATGATAAAGTCTCTCAACAAACTAGGCACAGAAGAACCATACTTTCAAATAGAAAGGCCATGCATGGCAAACCTACAGGTAATGTTATACTGAATGAAGAAAATTGAAAGCATTTCTCACTAAGAACTGAAACAAGAAAAGAATTCCCACTTTCACCACTCCTATTTAACACAGTACTGGAACCTAGCAAGAGCAATCAGACAAGAAAAAAATAAGTAAAAGGTATCTGAATTGGGGGAAAAAAAAGTCACATTGTTCCTCTTTGCAGATGACATAATCTTATAGCTAGAAAAACTAAGACTCCACCAGAAAACCCTTAAGACTTAAAAACTCAGGAAAGTTACAGGATATAAAATCAACATCCAAAT
This sequence comes from Plecturocebus donacophilus, assembly GCA_004027715.1. Taxonomy (NCBI): domain Eukaryota; kingdom Metazoa; phylum Chordata; class Mammalia; order Primates; family Pitheciidae; genus Plecturocebus; species Plecturocebus donacophilus. Next base: position 111,764 of record PVKP010002389.1, read on the forward strand.
ATCAGTAGCCTTTCTATACATTGAATTAAATAGCTGAAAAAGAAATAAAGAAGGCAGTCCTATCTACAAGAACTACAAAAAAATAAAACAAAATACCTAGCAATAAATAGAACCAGGATGTGAAAGATTTCTACAAAGAAAACTACAAAAAAACTAATGAATGAGACTGAAAAGAACATAAACTAATGCTCATGAATCAGAAGAATTAATACTGTTAAAATGACTACAATGACCAAAAGAATCTATAGGTTCAATTCAATCGCTTTCAAATCACCAACATATTTCTCACAGAAACAGAGCAAACAATTCTATACTTTGTTTGGCATTAAGAGCCCAAATAGCCCAGACAATCCTACGCAAAAATCAAAAACCTAAAGACATCACATTATCTGAGTTCAAAACACATTATGAGAATACAGTAACCAAAACAGCATGGTTTTGATAGAAAATACACACATATATCAGTGAAACAGAATAGAGAACCCAGAATAAATCCACATAATTGCAGACAACTGATCTTCAACAAAGGCACCATGAAAATGTATTGAAAAAGGGACACCTATTTAATAAATGGTGATAGGAAAACTGGATGACCACATGCAGAAGAATAAAACTGGACCCCTATCTCTCACCATGTACAAAGTCAACTCAAGACCAACTAAAGACTTCAATGTAAAACCCAAATAAAACTACTAAAGCAAAACAGGGAAAACACTTCAGGACACTGGGCTAGGTAAAAATTTTATGGCTAAGACCTCAAAGCACAGGCAGCAAAAAAACAGATATATGGGACTATATCAAAGTAAAAAGCTCTGCACAGCAAAGGAAACAATCAACAGAGTGAAGAGACAACTATGAGAAATAATATGAAGATTTATCAAAAACTAAGGACAGAACTACCATATGACCCAACAATCCAACTACATTGTATCTAGCCAAACAAAAAGAAGTAAGTATCTTAAAGGAATACCTGAACTCATGTGTTTACTGCAGCACTATTAACAATAGCAAGACATGGAAGCAACTAAGTAATCATCAACAGATGAATGGATAAAGAAAATGCAGTATATATACACAATGGAATACTATTTGGACATGAAAAAGAATAAAGTACTATCATTTGCATCAATATGGATGGAACTGGAGGCATTTTGTTAAGTGAAATAAGCCATACACAAAAAGATAAACAACACGGTTTCACTCATACATTGAGTTAAAACGCTTGATCTCATGGACATAGAGAAAAAAACAGTAGATACCAGAGATTGGGATATGAGTAAGGATGATAAAGAGAGGTTATCAATACAAACACACTGTTAGAAGAAATAAGTTCTAATATTTGACAGAAGCTAGGTTGACCATACTTAGCAACAATAGCATGAACATTTCAAAGTGACTAGAAGAGTAGATTCCAAATGATACCACCCCATAACAATGATAAACACTCAAGGTGAGGTATACACCAACTACCTTGACCTGACCATTATATATTATTTGCATGTAACAAACATTCACATGTATCTCACAAATATGTAAATTATATATCAATAAAAGGGAAAATTTTTAGGCATACTGACTTCAAGTGCTCATAGGTACATATGGCTAACCTATATCAGAACAGCACAGATATAAAACATGTCCACCACTGCAGAAAGTGCTATTGGATTATATTAACCTAGACATTGATATATAGAGCTAATAACATAATGCCTTGATATTCTTTACAATTTTCATCTCTTTTATATTTGTAAGTGAGCCCTTTTCTAATTTCAAATGTTGATCATGCATACTCTAATTTTACATAAGGGGGCAAAAAAATTGTTTGTTCTCAATAAATATAAATAGGCCAGTAAGTTTGGGAATAGCAATGTGACTGAACATGATAACAATTTTTTAAATCTAGCTTTAAATGTCTGATCAAAGTTCACTTTACTTTGCTATTTGGCTTTAATTATTGTCTTAGCTAAAATACATATCTCACTTGTTAATGTTAATAATTTATCTATAGACTATGTTGGAGCTTTAAATGTCAATTGGGAATAGAGACAGTGTTATTAATTCCTTTCCAAACAGATACCTTTCTTTTTCCTTTGATTATTACATACTACTATGCTGTTAAATAATAGAAGAGACTGCCTCATTAAAATCAACATTTCATTGTTAAGTATGGTGTTTGCTATAGGATTTAGATACTGTTCAATATCAGGAAGTTTCTGTCTCATTCTTTCTATTAAGAGTTTCTCTAACTAATGGATGTTGAATTTTCACAAGTGCTTTATTGTTATCTGTTGATTTTAAAAATCAGTTGGAAAATGGCATCTATATATATATGCCAAAGAGATACTAGGGCAGAAGCCCTAGTGTGTGTGTGTGTGTGTGTGTGTGTGTGTGTGTGTGTGTGTGTGTGTGTGTGTGTGCATGTGTGTGTGTGCATGGGTGTATTATCCAAACAGATAAGTCCTTTGGTTATTCTCGTGTGTGTGTGTGTGTGTGTGTGTGTGTGTGTGTGTGTGTGTGTATTATCCATATAGACAGATACATAGATAAAACAGTCCTTTGGAACAATGCATAGAGCAAAAACTCTATCTTTTTGATTTTCCACAAGATTTATATATTTTTAAATTTTTTCTCATTTTTATTTTAGGTTTGGGGACATATGTGCAGGTTTGTTACATGAGTAAATTGCATGTCATGGGAATTTATATATACGGTTTTTCAATCCTCACTCTATTCTCACCCTCCAGTAAGCCACAGCGTCTACAGTTCCTTTCTTTGTGCCCATATGTACTCAATGTTTAGCTTCCACTTATAAGAGAGAACATGCTGTAATTGGTTTGCTGTTCCTGAGTTAATTGGCTCACGATAATGGCCTCTAGCAGCTCTATCTATGTTGCTGCAAATGACATGATTTCATTAGTTTTATGGCCGCATAGTATTCCATGGTGTATATGTACCGCATTTTATTTATCCAGTCCACTGTTGATGGGGATGTAGGTTGGTTCCATTTCTTGTTATTGTGAATAGTGTTGCAATGGACATACACATGTATGTGTCTTTATGATAGAAAGCCTTATATTTCTTTGGGTATAAGATTTCTAGTAATAAGATTTCTGGGTAGAATGGTAGTTTGTTCTCAGTTCTTTGAGAAATCTCCAAACTGCTTTCCACAGTGGGTAAACTAATTTACATTGCAACCAGTAATGGGTAAGTGTTCCTTTTCTCCACAGCCGTGCCAGAATCTATTTTGTTTGTTTTCTTTAACTTTTCATTAACAGCCACTCTGACTGGTGTGATGATACTTCATGGTGTGTCTGATTTGCATTTCTCTAATGACTAGAGATGTTGAGCACTTTTTTCATATGCTTGTTGGCCATGTGCATGTCTTCTTTTGAGGTGTGTCTTTTCTTGTCCTTTGCCCATTTTTTAATGGCGTTGTTTTTTGCTCATTAATTTCTTTAAGTTTCTTACAGAACCTAGATATTAGACCTTTGTCAGATGCATAATTTGCAAATATTTTCTCCCATTCTGTTGGTTGTTTGTTTACTCTGTTGATAGTTTCTTTTGCTGTGCAGAAGCTCTTTAGATAGATGTCACTTGCCAATTTTTGTTTTTGTTGCAATTGCTTTTGGAGTCTTTGACATGAAGACTTTGCCGGGGTTTATGTACACAATGGCATTTCCTAGGTTTTCTTCTAGAGTTTCTACAGTTTTACATTTTACATTTAAGTCCTTAATTCATCTTGAGTTGATTTTTCTTTATTTAAAATTTGTAAAGTCTAGTTTATAATTTGTTTTTCAATTGTGATTCATGTTTTTGGTACCCTAAGAAATCATTGTTCATCCAACTGTTGTAAACATTTTGTTTTCTTTTGGAAATAATTAATTTTTTTAATTGTTTTATTTTCTCCCGTGTATGAGCTTGGAAATTATATATTCATTATTCTTCTTTTAGTGATACACTAAAAAGTACTATATACATACTTCATTTAACATATAAATTTATAATTTTATAACTTTCTTCACTTTAGAATTAAGAATTTTAAACCATATTAACATAATACACACTTTCACACTTTCCCAAATTATGCAGTATTATTGATGTAATCCTAATTTTATAAAGAATCTAAATGTAGGACAGCATTATTGTTTTTTAAGTCAATATTCATCTAGACTTTTCCCAAACTTTAATCCCATATACTGAATTTCATTACCTGCTACATCTTTGTTCTTTGTTTCTCCTTGAGAAAAAATTGTTACATACTTTCCTTAGTGCTGTTCTGCTGAAATTCAATTAATCAGTTTTTGTTGTGTAGAAATTACTTTCTACTCCTTAAAGAAAACTTTACTGGATATAAACCTAGACTGGCAATTATTTTCTGTAGCACTTTGAAATACCTTTCTATTCTTGTTTCCATTTTGATCTTTTAAGGTAACACGTCTTCCTTGCCTCTTACTGCATTTGAGATTTTTCTCATTCAAGTTGGTTTTATTAATTTTATAAAAACATGTCTAGATGTGATTTTCATTGTATTCATTTTGCTTGGGGTTCTTAGAGCTTCTAAAATATATAAATTGATGTATTCTCTCTTCAAATATTGCTTCAGCCCTAGTCTCTGTCTTGAGGACTCCAATTATCTATATCTATATTAGAATATCAGACCTATTTACTATGCCCCATATATCACTTATGAACTTTTCTGTATTTTCTATCATTTTCTCTTTTTGTTATTCAGAATAAATATTTTCTTCTGTTACACTATTTCTCTCAAAGAGAAAGACTTTTTGGAATGACAGTTTAAAGAGCTCAGCAGATTCTCTTCCTAGCACAACAACCATTATTTAACTGGTGATAATTATAGTGGTTTATAAAATATATATTTTATTGTACCTGGAAACATCACAAGGGCCCAGGGCAAATAAAAATGTATTTATTCCCTTATCTATCACCATATACAAAAATCAACTCAAGGTAAGTTAAAACTTTTAAATGTGAGACCTGAAGCTATAAAAATACTAGAAGAAAAACTAGGAAAAATACTTCTGGACAGTAGTCTAAGCAAAGAATTCATAATTAAGATCTCAAAAGTACAAGCAACAAAAACAAAACAGACAAATGAGACTTAATTAAATTCAAAAGCCTCCACACAGCAAAAGAAAAAAATCAACAGAGTGAAAAGATAACTTGCCAAATGGGAGAAACTATTTGTAAACTATACAAAGGATAGGAGCCATCCTTTTGCAATAGGAATGGAAGAGCCCCAAGCCCGTTTCTTAAGATTTCGAGTTCCCACTGTCCTAATCCTAATCTCAAGTCTCACTATGATTATACCTGTAGTTCAAGCAGCTTTAACAAAGTACCATTGACTGGGTGACTTATAAACAACAACAGGTATTTCTTGCAGTTATGGAAGCTGGAAGTCAATGATCTGAATACTACCTTGCATGGTCAGGTTCTGGTGAGGACCTTCTTTAAGGTGCAGACTGCCAACTTTTTTCATATCCCCACATGGAGGAAAGGCAACAAGCCAGCTCTCTGGCCTCTTCTTAAAAGGGCAGTAATCTCATTCATGAAGACAGCCTCATGACCTTATTACTTCATGAAGTCCCCACCTCTAAATATCATTACTTTGGGGATTAGATTTCAAAATACAGATTTTGGGGAATACAATATTCAGTCCATAATACTGTCCATCCATTCTGAAAGGGCCTGGTTGTTCCAGGAAACCAACACATCAGTGCTGAGTGTGAGTTCAATGACTGTCATTTTATTGAGAGCAAGGATTGTGTTGATTTGTGTATTCCTAGAACCTAGCACCAGACTCAATTCCTAACAGGCCTTTCATCAAAATGTATTCAGTAAAATACTGAATAGTTTTTTTCATTGCCAAGTAGAAGATAGGAAAAACAGAACATAAAATCTGAAACCAAACAACATATTAAATTATATAATCTAATCATACACATAGATGGAGGCCTCATAAAATACTTGAGTAATAATTATTAAAAGATGTCTGCTATTCTCTTAAACCCTACCTACATAACTATCCAGCTCTTATTTTCAGTTATATTTTGGTTGTAGGATTTGTAGTTGACTCTTTTGATAACTTCCTGACCTCTGCTAGAATTAAATATATGATCTAATTTTATAATATATTAACAATCATTATTTTAAAGTTGTTTTTGATAACTTCAATATCTGAAGAGTCTATATACCTATTTACATCTCTTGTTTTTCCTTGTGGCTTTTGGTAGAATGGTTTTGTTTCCTGGTATACCAGTTAAGTTTGATTGAATGCTAAACACTGTATATGACAAATTATAGAAATAATACAAAGCTCTGGATGATCATATCTTCCTCCCTAAAACATTTACTTTTGTCTTGATGGGAAGTTAGGATAGGGGTAGATCCAAAGCTATGTTAAGTGCTACAGTCTTTGTGAGTAGAGTAAGTGTATTTTGAGTTCATTCAATATCCTAGGGATTAGCCCTCTGGGCATTCCGACTGTGAAATATTTACCAGAGCTCTTCCTCTTCAGTGGACCTATAAGCTCTGCTCTGTTTGTAAATCGGAAAACATTTCAGGAGAAAAGTAGTGCCAAATGTCAGAATTGCCACTCTGTACTTGCCTCCCCAACAAAATACTTGAACCCTCCAGTCCTTGCTGCCTAGAGATAGCTCTCTGAAAGCTTCAAACATATTTTTAAAATATGTCCTAGCAGGGCCAGGCCCGGTGGCTCATACCTATAATCCCAGCTATTTGGGAGGCTGAGGCGGGTGGATCACCTGAGGTCAGGAGTTGGAGAGCAGCCTGGCCAACACGGTAAAACCCTATCTCTACTAAAAATATAAAAATTAGCCAGGCAGTAGTGGCATATGTCTATAATCCCAGCTACTTGGGAGGCTGAGGCAAGAAAATTGCTTGAACCTAGGAGATGGAGGTTGCAGTGAGCTGATACAGTGCACAGCCTGGGCGACAGAGTGAGACTCCATCTCAAATATAAATAAATAATAAATAATAAAAATTCATTTATTCCCTTATCTCTCACCATATACAAAAATCAACTCAAGGTAAGTTAAAGACTTAAATATGAGACCAGAAGCTATAAAAATACTAGAAGAAAACCTAGAACAAATTCTTTTGGACATTGGTGTAAGCAAAAATTCATAATTAAGATCTCAAAAGTACAAGCAACAAAAACAAAACAGACAAATGGGACTTAATTAAATTCTAAAGTTTCTGCACAGGGAAAGAAAAAATCGACAGGGTGATTTTTTTCCTGTTCCTCTTCCTTTAATGAGAATTGCCACAAGTTTGCCAAATATATTAAACTTCTCTAAGAGCAAAATATAGTCTAACATTTTATCATTATAGATTCCCCCAAAATAAGATATTCTATGATACAACACATTCTTCACCCAAGTAAAGTACTAGAAATTAAACACGATTAATGTGCTTGAAAAACATCTTGATAACATTGACCTTTGTTTACATTAGTCATGTTACTTATTAACAACTAAAAGAATGTTTTCTCCGTACATATAAATAATTTAGCTTTACTTTTTACCATGATAATTTGTACTATTGGAATATTTTGAAGAGCATAATAGACCTGTTGAATTTTGTTACTGTTTAAAGCTGAGTACAATATTACTTCCTTATGCCCTTATAAAGAACTACCTGAAAACAAACATCTAAAAAACAATTTAATTTGCTACTTAAAATGATATGCTATCAAGTTAAAATCACTCTAAAGATAAGGCAACTATAAAGACTATAGGAATAATGGATGAACAGTTAAAATTGGCTCAGTATAAAGTCTACTAACCCTCTTGCAATGGTATTTGAGGTAGTCAAGGATTGAGTAACTATTAATTACTTAGATACTCAAGGAACATTACCTCATTTGTTTAGTGTCATCTATTTTTCCCTAGCAAGTCCTTAAATAATTATTCCCAAAACTGTATTTTATCTTTCAAATTGCTTTAAATATTTAATAGATTCACAGCTAATAAAAAGTTATCAATACTTCATATTTTCTGAGGAATCTGTTATATGTCACACACATATACACATACACACACACACACACACGTACACACAAAGCTAAGAATCACAAGGCCCCATTTAACTTTTTTTAAGAGATGAAGTCTTGCTCTTTCACCCAGACTATAGGGAAGTGATGTGAACATGACTCACTGCAGCCTTAACCTCCCAGACTCCAGTGATTCTCTTGTCTCAGCCCCCTATATTACTCCATTTTCACACTGCTGATAAAGACATATCCGAGACTGGGCAATTTCCAAAAAAAAAGAGGTTTAATGGACTTACAGTTCCACATGGTTGGGGAGGCCTCACAATCATGGTGGAAGGTGAAAGGCACATCTGACATGGTAGCACACAAGAGAAGAGAGCTTGTACAGGGAAACTCTGCTTTACAAAACCATCAGATCTCATGAGACTTATTCATGATCACAAGAACAGCACAAAAAGACCAGCCCCCATGATTCAATTACTTCCCACCAGGTCCCTCCCACAACATGTGGGGATCCAAGAAGAGATTTGGGTGGGGACACAGCCAAATCATATCATTTTGCCCCTCACCCCTCAAAATCTCATGTCCTCAAGTTGTAAAACCAATCATGCCTTCCCAACAGTCCCCAAAAGTCTTAGCTCATTTCAGCATTAACTCAAAAGTTCATAGTCCAAAGTCTCATCTGAGACAAGGCAAGTCCCTTCCACCTATGAGCCTGTAAAATCAAAAGCAAGTTAGTTACTTCCTAGATACAATAGTGATACAGGCATTGGGTAAATACAGCCATTCCAAATGGGAGAAATTGGCCAAAACAAAGGAGCTACTGGCCCCATGCAAGTCCAAAATCCAGCAGGGAAGTCAAATCTTAAAACTCCAGAATGATCTCCTTTGATTCCATGTCTCATATCCAGGTCACGTCAATGCATGAGGTGGGCTCCCACGGCACTGCGCAGCTCCACCCCTGTGGCTTTGCAGGGTACAACTCCCCTCCTGGCTTCTTTCATGGATGGCATTGAGTGTCTGAGGCTTTTCCAGGTATATAGTGCAAGCTGTTGGTGGATCTACCATCCTGGGGTCTGGAGGACAGTGGCCTTCTTCTCACAACTCCACTAGGCAGTGCCCCAATAGGGACTATGTGTGGGGGCTCTGACCCCGTATTTTCCTTCCACACTGCCCTAACAGAGGTTCTCCATGAAGGCCCTGCCTCTGCACCAAGCTTCTGCCTGGGCATCCAGGCATTTCCATACATCCTCTGAAATCCAGGTGGAGGTTCCCAAACCTCAACTCTTGACTTCTGTGCACCTATGCACTCAACACCAGGTGGAAGCTGCCAAAGCTTGGGACTTGTACCCTCTGAAGCCAATGCTCTACATTGGCCCCTTTCAGCCACGGCTGGAGTGGCTGGGATGCAGCACACCAAGTCCCTAGGCTGGACACTACACAGAGACCCTGGGCCCAGTCCATAAAAGCACTTTTCCTCCTAGGCCTCTGGGCCTGTGATAGGAGGGGCTACTGCAAAAGTCTCTGATATGCCCTGGAGACATTTTCCCCATTGTCTTGGGGGTTAACATTCAGCTCCTCATTACTTATGCAACTTTCTGCAGCAAGCTTGAATTTCTCCTCAGAAAATGAGATTTTCTTTCCTATTGCATCGGCAGGCTACAAATTTTCCAAACTTTTATGCTCTACTTCCCTTATAAAACTGAATGCTTTTAACAGCACCCAAGTCCCTTTTTGAATGCTTTGCTGCTTAAAAATTTCTTCTGATAGATATCTTAAATCATCTCTCTCTAGTTCAAAGTTCCATAAATCTCAAGCCGAGGAGCAATATGCCACCCATCTCTTTGCTAAACCATAACAAGAGTCACCTTTGCTCCAGTTCCCAACAAGTTGCTCATTTCCATCTGGGACCAACTCAGCCTGGACTTTATTGTCCATATAGTTATGAGCATTTTGGGCAAAGCCATTCAACAAGTCTCTAGAAAGTTCCAAACTTTCCCACATTTTCCTGTATTCTTTTGAGTCTTCCAAACTGTTCCAGCTCCTACATGTTACCCAGTTCCAAAGTCACTTCAACATTTTTGGATATCTACAGCAGCACTCCACTCCTGGTACCAATTTACTATATGAATCTGTTTTCATGCTGCTGATAAAGACATACCCGAGACTAGGCAATTTACAAAAGAAAGAGGTTGAATGGACTTAGAGTTCCACGTGGCTGGGGAGGCTTCACAGTCATGGCAGAAAGTGAAAGCCATGCCTTACATGGTGGCAGACAAGAGAAGAGCTTGTGCAGGGAAACTCTGCTTTATAAAACCATCAGATCTCATAAGACTTATTCACTATCATGATAACAGCATGGGAAAGACCTGCCCCATGATTCAATTACCCCTCCACTGGGTCCTTCCCACAATAGTGGGGATTCAAGATGAGATCTGGGTGGGGACACATATCACCCTCCAAGTAGCTGGGGTCACAGGTGCATGGTACCACGCCCAGGTATTTTTTGTAAATAAGTGGTTTCACTATGTTGCTTAGGCTGGTCTTGAACCCCTAAGCTCAGGCAATCCACCAGCTTTAGCCTCCCAAAGTGCTGGGATTACAGGCATGACCCATCACGCCTGGCCCTATTTAATTTATATGTAAAAAAAACATGAGGCAGAAATTATTATGGTTTCAGAAAGTAAAGAAACTTGAAAATAGATATTTTATTTCTATACTTTTTCAGTGGCCACATTAAAATGACAAACTAGTCAGTATTAGTAATACATTAAAGAAAAAATTAAAATATTCAATCCACTTCTGCTTTCTGACTTCGTAGAAATATCCACACAAAGCAAAGAGTTAAAGAAAACAGAAAAATTACCTTTCTTCCTAACTCCCAAAACTCATTTCTTCATACAGATGAAATATCTGAGAACTAAACTAAGTCTTCCTAGGTATAAAGGTTAATTTAGTTATAGGGTTTTTACTTATAGAACATCTCTGCCAATAGTCATCTTCGTGAAAAATACAGAAGTATAGAGCATTTAGTAATCTGCCCACAAATCAGAGTAAATTTGGTTAATAACAGAAGCAAAACTCCTTTCCACTAGATACAATAATTTTATTAATACTTTCTCTCTCCAAAATTGTGGCCAATATTTATTTTCTTTATGATTTAATCTGTGTATTAGAAATTACTTACTACTCGAGTAATAGCTTATTTTACAATATGCACTTAGATAAGGAAGAAATTAGGATTTAAAAAATGAAGTAGAACATGAAATTACAACCAGGGTAATTAAGGTCTCTAAGACCTTTGGTCTTCAAAATGGGTTTAATCTTGTTATTAAAAGTAATACTGAAGCAGGAATTGTCATACAGTAAAATGGTCAGCTTTATGGAAGAAATGCCTGAATCAAGAGTTTATGCTAAAAGAATGGTAAAAGAAACAACTCTCCTTCTGTTTCTGTTGTACTAATCATAAAAATAAATTATTATTGATTATCCTTTCTTTTTTCTACCATCCTCTTTCTTTAAAAAAAAAAATTAAAATCTGGCATTATAGTCCCGAAGTTTCTGCTCATGAATTAGCATGACAGTTGTCACTCAATTATCACTTTCGACATTTAATCTAAATTATGTTCAGCACCTTGTTTTTTTCTTTCTTTGAAGTTCTTCCTTGAATTTAAAAGTCAAATTCTTTTTCAAGAAGAGTAAGTTGATGGAAGATAGAGGCAGAGATTAAACCAGGAGAAATCATTGATCAAGGATGCTTGGAATTCTTATGAATACAAATAGCCTATCAATGTTAACGAGGTTCAACTTGAGTTTAGAAGAAGGGAAAAGCATACTTCGTATTTACTATGCATATACGGATTTAATATCTTAGGTACAATTTAAAAGGTAAATTTTGCAAACTCAAATGTAGCTTTCTTCTATTTTTTTTTTAGGAGCCATTTTTACTGTTTTTCTCTAATATAAATTAACTGCTTGAAGTATATATTCTGGATCAATAAAAACTAATGCGATTAGTGGGACTTAGTAAAGATCCCCTTAAATACTGACAATTCTTCCAGAAATGGATGTGCTGTTAAGAAATGACCATATAGCAAATATTAACTTTAAAAAATAACCATAAAATTTTTTACAACTTATTATTTCATTCAACAAATACTAATTAAGCACCTAGTATAGCTAAGACTGTGTGGGAGCACACAGGGACACACAGATAAAACTTGTTCCTTAAACCACTTATAATCTGAACAGGAATAAAGCTTTAAATTCATAAGTGGCTCCCAGAATGCCACAAGTCTGAATTATAACATTAATTTATACTGGTAAGGGGCCCAGAGCAAAATCTGTGCATGGCAACATATCAAAAGAAAAATTAAACCTAAGACTGAGCATCAGAGTGGAAGCACAGAAGACTGCTGGAATGAAAAGAGATGTCAGTTCAACACACTCCAGGAATGAAGACAGAATCTAGCTGAAGTAAATAGTATCTCTGGTTATAAGGACTCTGCAAAAAAGGAGGTGGGGGGTTGAGAAGTTCTACTATCATGAACAAGCAACCCTTAAGACATCATTATTCTCTGATTCTGTGTTCATTAAGCAATTTTTTGGTTACTAATTCTAAAACCAGAAAATTGGGAGATTGGTGCCCTGCACAATAGAATACTGTTTTAATATCTGTAGAGAATGATGGTTTTTAGGTTCATCCATGTCCCTACAAAGGACACAAACTCATCATTTTTTATGACTGCATAGTATTCTATAGTGTATATGTGCCACATTTTCCTTGTCCAGTCTATCATTCTCAGCAAACTGACACAAGAACAGAAAATCAAACACCACATGTTCTCACTCACAGGTGGGTGTTGAACAGTGAGAACACATGGACACAAGGAGGGGAGCATCACACACTGAGGTCTGTC